>JAUIMM010003137.1:0-156506 GCA_031769625.1 Taudactylus pleione | reverse complement strand
CTCCTTTTAGACCAAAATGAGTTGAAACCAATGGAAACAAAAGCGTATACTTTGTGATATTTTCTCTTGTAGCAAACACAGACAGCTCAAAATTTCACAGATTGTGTTGAAGACCAAGACCCACAAATGTGATGTGAAATGGTTTTTCTCCCATGTTGCGTTTAAGAGAAAACAGCAATTGCTCGTTTTAGGCCAAAATACATTGAAAGCAATGGAAACAACAAAAGCGCATACTTTGTGTTATCTCCTCTTGTAGCAAACACAGACAGCTCAAAATTTCACTGGATGTGTTGAAGACCAAGACCCACAAATGTGATGTGAAATGGTTTTTCTCCCATGTTGCTTTAAGAGAAAACAGCAAATGCTCGTTTTAGGCCAAAATGCATTGAAAGCAATGGAAACAACAAAAGTGCATACTTTGTGTTATCTCCTCTTGTAGCAAACACAGACAGCTCAAAATTTCACTGGATGTGTTGAAGACCAAGACCCACAAATGTGATGTGAAATGGTTTTTCTCCCATGTTGCGTTTAAGAGAAAACAGCAATTGCTCGTTTTAGGCCAAAATGCATTGAAAGCAATGGAAACAACAAAAGCGCATACTTTGTGTTATCTCCTCTTGTAGCAAACACAGACAGCTCAAAATTTCACTGGATGTGTTGAAGACCAAGACCCAAAAATGTGATGTGAAATGGTTTTTCTCCCATGTTGCGTTTAAGAGAAAACAGCAATTGCTCATTTTAGGCCAAAATGCATTGAAAGCAATGGAAACAACAAAAGCGCATACTTTGTGTTATCTCCTCTTGTAGCAAACACAGACAGCTCAAAATTTCACTGGATGTGTTGAAGACCAAGACCCACAAATGTGATGTGAAATGGTTTTTCTCCCATGTTGCGTTTAAGAGAAAACAGCAAATGCTAGTTTTTGGCAAAAATGCATTGAAAGCAGTGGAAACAACAAAAGCGCATACTTTGTGTTATCTCCTCTTGTAGCAAACACAGACAGCTCAAAATTTCACTGGATGTGTTGAAGACCAAGACCCACAAATGTGATGTGAAATGGTTTTTCTCCCATGTTGCATTTAAGAGAAAACAGCAAATGCACGTTTTAGGCCAAAATGCATTGAAAGCAATGGAAACAACAAAAGCGCATACTTTGTGTTATCTCCTCTTGTAGCAAACACAGACAGCTCAAAATTTCACTGGATGTGTTGAAGACCAAGACCCACAAATGTGATGTGAAATGGTTTTTCTCCCATGTTACGTTTAAGAGAAAACAGCAATTGCTCATTTTAGGCCAAAATGCATTGAAAGCAATGGAAACAACAAAAGCGCATACTTTGTGTTATCTCCTCTTGTAGCAAACACAGACAGCTCAAAATTTCACTGGATGTGTTGAAGACCAAGACCCACAAATGTGATGTGAAATGGTTTTTCTCCCATGTTGCGTTTAAGAGAAAACAGCAAATGCACGTTTTAGGCCAAAATGCATGGAAAGCAATGGAAACAACAAAAGCGCATACTTTGTGATATCTCCTCTTGTAGCAAACACAGACAGCTCAAAATTTCACTGGATGTGTTGAAGACCAAGACCCACAAATATGATGTGAAATGGTTTTTCACCCATGTTGCGTTTAAGAGAAAACAGCAAATGCTCGTTTTAGGCCAAAATGCATTGAAAGTAATGGAAACAACAAAAGTGCATACTTTGTGTTATCTCCTCTAGTAGCAAACACAGACAGCTCAAAATTTCACTGGATGTGTTGAAGACCATGACCCACAAATGTGATGTGAAATGGTTTTTCTCCCATGTTGCATTTAAGAGAAAACAGCAAATGCACGTTTTAGGCCAAAATGCATTGAAAGCAATGGAAACAACAAAAGCGTATACTTTGTGATATCTCCTCTTGTAGCAAACACAGACAGCTCAAAATTTCACTGGATGTGTTGAAGACCAAGACCCACAAATGTGATGTGAAATGGTTTTTCTCCCATGTTGCATTTAAGAGAAAACAGCAAATGCACGTTTTAGGCCAAAATGCATGGAAAGCAATGGAAACAACAAAAGCGCATACTTTGTGATATCTCCTCTTGTAGCAAACACAGACAGCTCAACATTTCACTGGATGTGTTGAAGACCAAGACCCACAAATGTGATGTGAAATGGTTTTTCTCCCATGTTGCGTTTAAGAGAAAACAGCAATTGCTCGTTTTAGGCCAAAATGCATTGAAAGCAATGGAAACAACAAAAGTGCATACTTTGTGTTATCTCCTCTTGTAGCAAACACAGACAGCTCAAAATTTCACTGGATGTGTTGAAGACCAAGACCCACAAATGTGATGTGAAATGGTTTTTCTCCCATGTTGCGTTTAAGAGAAAACAGCAATTGCTCATTTTAGGCCAAAATGCATTGAAAGCAATGGAAACAACAAAAGAGCATACTTTGTGTTATCTCCTCTTGTAGCAAACACAGAAAGCTCAAAATTTCACTGGATGTGTTGAAGACCAAGACCCACAAATGTGATGTGAAATGGTTTTTCTCCCATGTTGCGTTTAAGAGAAAACAGCAAATGCTCGTTTTTGGCAAAAATGCATTGAAAGCAGTGGAAACAACAAAAGCGCATACTTTGTGTTATCTCCTCTGGTAGCAAACACAGACAGCTCAAAATTTCACTGGATGTGTTGAAGACCAAGACCCACAAATGTGATGTGAAATGGTTTTTCTCCCATGTTGCATTTAAGAGATAACAGCAAATGCACGTTTTAGGCCAAAATGCATTGAAAGCAATGGAAACAACAAAAGCGCATACTTTGTTTTATCTCCTCTTGTAGCAAACACAGACAGCTCAAAATTTCACTGGATGTGTTGAAGACCAAGACCCACAAATGTGATGTGAAATGGTTTTTCTCCCATGTTGCATTTAAGAGATAACAGCAAATGCACGTTTTAGGCCAAAATGCATTGAAAGCAATGGAAACAACAAAAGCGCATACTTTGTTTTATCTCCTCTTGTAGCAAACACAGACAGCTCAAAATTTCACTGGATGTGTTGAAGACCAAGACCCACAAATGTGATGTGAAATGGTTTTTCTCCCATGTTGCGTTTAAGAGAAAACAGCAAATGCACATTTTAGGCCAAAATGCATGGAAAGCAATGGAAACAACAAAAGCGCATACTTTGTGATATCTCCTCTTGTAGCAAACACAGACAGCTCAAAATTTCACTGGATGTGTTGAAGACCAAGACCCACAAATGTGATGTGAAATGGTTTTTCTCCCATGTTGCTTTAAGAGAAAACAGCAAATGCTAGTTTTAGGCCAAAATGCATTGAAAGCAATGGAAACAACAAAAGCGCATACTTTGTGCTATCTCCTCTTGTAGCAAACACAGACAGCTCAAAATTTCACTGGATGTGTTGAAGACCAAGACCCACAAATGTGATGTGAAATGGTTTTTCTCCTATGTTGCATTTAAGAGAAAACAGCAATTGCTCGTTTTAGGCCAAAATGCATTGAAAGCAATGGAAACAACAAAAGCGCATACTTTGTGTTATCTCCTCTTGTAGCAAACACAGACAGCTCAAAATTTCACTGGATGTGTTGAAGACCAAGACCCACAAATGTGATGTGAAATGGTTTTTCTCCCATGTTGCGTTTAAGAGAAAACAGCAATTGCTCGTTTTAGGCCAAAATGCATTGAAAGCAATGGAAACAACAAAAGCGCATACTTTGTGTTATCTCCTCTTGTAGCAAACACAGACAGCTCAAAATTTCACTGGATGTGTTGAAGACCAAGACCCACAAATGTGATGTGAAATGGTTTTTCTCCCATGTTGCGTTTAAGAGAAAACAGCAAATGCTCGTTTTAGGCCAAAATGCATTGAAAGCAATGGAAACAACAAAAGTGCATACTTTGTGTTATCTCCTCTTGTAGCAAACACAGACAGCTCAAAATTTCACTGGATGTGTTGAAGACCAAGACCCACAAATGTGATGTGAAATGGTTTTTCTCCCATATTGCATTTAAGAGAAAACAGCAAATGCACGTTTTAGGCCAAAATGCATGGAAAGCAATGGAAACAACAAAAGCGCATAATTTGTGATATCTCCTCTTGTAGCAAACACAGACAGCTCAAAATTTCACTGGATGTGTTGAAGACCAAGACCCACAAATGTGATGTGAAATGATATTTCTCCCATGTTGCATTTAAGAGAAAACAGCAAATGTATGTTTTAGGCCAAAATGCATTGAAAGCAATGGAAACAACAAAAGCGCATACTGTGTGATATCTCCTCTTGTAGCAAACACAGACAGCTCAAAATTTCACTGGATGTGTTGAAGACCAAGACCCACAAATGTGATGTGAAATGGTTTTTCTCCCATGTTGCGTTTAAGAGAAAACAGCAATTGCTCGTTTTAGGCCAAAATGCATTGAAAGCAATGGAAACAACAAAAGCGCATACTTTGTGTTATCTCCTCTTGTAGCAAACACAGACAGCTCAAAACTTCACTGGATGTGTTGTAGACCAATACCCACAAATGTGATGTGAAATGGTTTTTCTCCCATGTTGCATTTAAGAGAAAACAGCAAATGCACATTTTAGGCCAAAATGCATTGAAAGCAATGGAAACAACAAAAGCGCATACTTTGTGATATCTCCTCTTGTAGCAAACACAGACAGCTCAAAATTTCACTGGATGTGTTGAAGACCAATACCCATGTGAAATGGTTTTTCTCCCATGTTGCATTTAAGAGAAAACAGCAAATGCTCATTTTAGGCCAAAATGCAATGAAAGCAATGGAAACAACAAAAGCGCATACTTTGTGTTATCTCCTCATGTAGCAAACACAGACAGCTCAAAATTTCACTGGATATGTTGAAGACCAAGACCCACAAATGTGATGTGAAATGGTTTTTCTCCCATGTTGCATTTAAGAGAAAACAGCAAATGCTCGTTTTAGGCCAAAATGCATTGAAAGCAATGGAAACAACAAAAGCGCATACTTTGTGTTATCTCCTCTTGTAGCAAACACAGACAGCTCAAAATTTCACTGGATGTGTTGAAGACCAAGACCCACAAATGTGATGTGAAATGGTTTTTCTCCCATGTTGCATTTAAGAGAAAACAGCAAATGCATGTTTTAGGCCAAAATGCATGGAAAGCAATGGAAACAACAAAAGTGCATACTTTGTGATATCTCCTCTTGTAGCAAACACAGACAGCTCAAAATTTCACTGGATGTGTTGAAGACCAATCCCCACAAATGTGATGTGAAATGGTTTTTCTCCCATGTTGCGTTTAAGAGAAAACAGCAATTGCTCGTTTTAGGCCAAAATGCATTGAAAGCAATGGAAACAACAAAAGCACATACTTTGTGTTATCTCCTCTTGTAGCAAACACAGACAGCTCAAAATTTCACTGGATGTGTTGAAGACCAAGACCCACAAATGTGATGTGAAATGGTTTTTCTCCCATGTTGCGTTTAAGAGAAAACAGCAATTGCTCGTTTTAGGCCAAAATGCATTGTAAGCAATGGAAACAACAAAAGCGCATACTTTGTGTTATCTCCTCTTGTAGCAAACACAGACAGCTCAAAATTTCACTGGATGTGTTGAAGACCAAGACCCACAAATGTGATGTGAAATGGTTTTTCTCCCATGTTGCATTTAAGAGAAAACAGCAAATGCATGTTTTAGGCCAAAATGCATGGAAAGCAATGGAAACAACAAAAGCGCATACATTGTGATATCTCCTCTTGTAGCAAACACAGACAGCTCAAAATTTCACTGGATGTGTTGAAGACCAAGACCCACAAATGTGATGTGAAATGGTTTTTCTCCCATGTTGCGTTTAAGAGAAAACAGCAATTGCTCGTTTTAGGCCAAAATGCATTGAAAGCAATGGAAACAACAAAAGTGCATACTTTGTGTTATCTCCTCTTGTAGCAAACACAGACAGCTCAAAATTTCACTGGATGTGTTGAAGACCAAGACCCACAAATGTGATGTGAAATGGTTTTTCTCCCATGTTGCGTTTAAGAGAAAACAGCAAATGTTCGTTTTAGGCCAAAATGCATTGAAAGCAATGGAAACAACAAAAGCACATACTTTGTGTTATCTCCTCTTGTAGCAAACACAGACAGCTCAAAATTTCACTGGATGTGTTGAAGACCAAGACCCACAAATGTGATGTGAAATGGTTTTTCTCCCATATTGCATTTAAGAGAAAACAGCAAATGCACGTTTTAGGCCAAAATGCATGGAAAGCAATGGAAACAACAAAAGCACATACTTTGTGATATCTCCTCTTGTAGCAAACACAGACAGCTCAAAATTTCACTGGATGTGTTGAAGACCAAGACCCACAAATGTGATGTGAAATGGTTTTTCTCCCATGTTGCATTTAAGAGAAAACAGCAAATGCACGTTTTAGGCCAAAATGCATTGAAAGCAATGGAAACAACAAAAGCGCATACTGTGTGATATCTCCTCTTGTAGCAAACACAGACAGCTCAAAATTTCACTGGATGTGTTGAAGACCAAGACCCACAAATGTGATGTGAAATGGTTTTTCTCCCATGTTGCGTTTAAGAGAAAACAGCAATTGCTCGTTTTAGGCCAAAATGCATTGAAAGCAATGGAAACAACAAAAGCGCATACTTTGTGTTATCTCCTCTTGTAGCAAACACAGACAGCTCAAAATTTCACTGGATGTGTTGAAGACCAAGACCCACAAATGTGATGTGAAATGGTTTTTCTCCCATGTTGCGTTTAAGAGAAAACAGCAATTGCTCGTTTTAGGCCAAAATGCATTGAAAGCAATGGAAACAACAAAAGCGCATACTTTGTGTTATCTCCTCTTGTAGCAAACACAGACAGATCAAAATTTCACTGGATGTGTTGAAGACCAAGACCCACAAATGTGATGTGAAATGGTTTTTCTCCCATGTTGCATTTAAGAGAAAACAGCAAATGCACATTTTAGGCCAAAATGCATTGCAAGCAATGGAAACAACAAAAGCGCATACTTTGTGATATCTCCTCTTGTAGCAAACACAGACAGCTCAAAATTTCACTGGATGTGTTGAAGACCAATACCCACAAATGTGATGTGAAATGGTTTTTCTCCCATGTTGCATTTAAGAGAAAACAGCATATGCTCGTTTTAGGCCAAAATGCTTTGAAACCAATGTAAACAACAAAAATGCATACTTTGTGATAACTCCTCTTGTAGCAAAAATAGACAGCTCAAAATTTCACAGATTGTGTTGAAGACCAATACCCACAAATGTGATCTGAAATGGTTTTTCTCCCATTTTGTGTTTAACAGAAAACAGCAAATGCTCATTTTAGGCCAAAATGCATTGAAACCAATGGAAACAACAAAAGCGCATACTTTGTGATATCTCCTCTTGTAGCAAACACAGACAGCTCAAAATTTCACAGATTGTATTGAAGACCAAGAACCACAAACGTTATGTGAAATGGTTTTTCTCCCATGTTGTGTTTAACAGAAAACAGCAAATACTAATTTTAGGCCAAAATGCATTGAATCCAATGGAAACAACAAAAAGCACAATCTTTGTGATATTTCCTCTTGTAGCAAACACAGACAGCACAAAATTTCACAGATTGTGTTGAAGACCAAGATCCACAAATGTGAGGTGGAATGGTTTTTCTCCCATGTTGCTTTTAAGAGAAACCAGCAAATGCTCGTTTTAGGCCAAAATGCATTGAAAGCAATGTAAACAACAATAATGCATTCTTTCTGATAACTCCTCTTGTAGCAAACACAGACAGCTCAAAATTTCACAGATTGTGTTGAAGACCAAGACCCACAAATGTGATGTGAAATGGTTTTTCTCCCATGTTGCGTTTAAGAGAAAAGAGCAAATGCTCGTTTTAGACCAAAATGCATTGAAACCAATGGAAACAAAAGCGTATACTTTGTGATATCTCCTCTTGTAGCAAACACAGACAGCTCAAAATTTCACAGATTGTGTTGAAGACCAAGACCCACAAATGTGATGTGAAATGGTTTTTCTCCCATGTTGCTTTTAAGAGAAAACAGCAAATGCTCGTTTTAGGCCAAAATGCATTGAAAGCAATGTAAACAACAATAATGCATACTTTGTGATAACTCCTCTTGTAGCAAACACAGACAGCTCAAAATTTCTCAGATTGTGTTGAAGACCAAGACCCACAAGTGTGATGTGAAATGGTTTTTCTCCCATGTTGCATTTAAGAGAAAAGAGCAAATGCTCCTTTTAGACCAAAATGAGTTGAAACCAATGGAAACAAAAGCATATACTTTGTGATATTTTCTCTTGTAGCAAACACAGACAGCTCAAAATTTCACAGATTGTGTTGAAGACCAAGACCCACAAATGTGATATGAAATGGTTTTTCTCCCATGTTGCTTTTAAGAGAAAACAGCAAATGCTCATTTTAGGCCAAAATGCTTTGAAAGCAATGTAAACAACAATAATGCATACTTTGTGATAACTCCTCTTGCAGCAAACACAGACAGCTCAAAATTTCACAGATTGTGTTGAAGACCAAGACCCACAAATGTGATGTGAAATGTTTTTTCTCCCATGTTGCATTTAAGAGAAAACAACAAATGCTCATTTAAGTCCAAAATGCATTGAAACCAATGGAAACAACAAAAGCGCATACTTTGTGAAATTTCCTCTTGTAGCAAACACAGACAGCACAAAATTTCACTGGATGTGTTGAAGACCAAGACCCACAAATGTGATGTGAAATGGTTTTTCTCCCATGTTGCATTTAAGAGAAAACAGCAAATGCTCGTTTTAGGCCAAAATGCATTGAAAGCAATGGAAACAACAAAAGCGCATACTTTGTGTTATCTCCTCTTGTAGCAAACACAGACAGCTCAAAATTTCAATGGATGTGTTGAAGACCAAGACCCACAAATGTGATGTGAAATGGTTTTTCTCCCATGTTGCATTTAAGAGAAAACAGCAAATGCACGTTTTAGGCCAAAATGCATGGAAAGCAATGGAAACAACAAAAGCGCATACTTTGTGATATCTCCTCTTGTAGCAAACACAGACAGCTCAAAATTTCACTGGATGTATTGAAGACCAAGACCCACAAATGTGATGTGAAATGGTTTTTCTCCCATGTTGCGTTTAAGAGAAAACAGCAATTGCTCGTTTTAGGCCAAAATGCATTGAAAGCAATGGAAACAACAAAAGCGCATACTTTGTGTTATCTCCTCTTGTAGCAAACACAGACAGCTCAAAATTTCACTGGATGTGTTGAAGACCAAGACCCACAAATGTGATGTGAAATGGTTTTTCTCCCATGTTGCATTTAAGAGAAAACAGCAAATGCACGTTTTAGGCCAAAATGCATTGAAAGCAATGGAAACAACAAAAGCACATACTTTGTGTTATCTCCTCTTGTAGCAAACACAGACAGCTCAAAATTTCACTGGATGTGTTGAAGACCAAGACCCACAAATGTGATGTGAAATGGTTTTTCTCCCATATTGCATTTAAGAGAAAACAGCAAATGCACGTTTTAGGCCAAAATGCATTGAAAGCAATGGAAACAACAAAAGCGCATACTTTGTGATATCTCCTCTTGTAGCAAACAGACAGCTCAAAATTTCACTGGATGTGTTGAAGACCAAGACCCACAAATGTGATGTGAAATGATTTTTCTCCCATGTTGCATTTAAGAGAAAACAGCAAATGCACGTTTTAGGCCAAAATGCATTGAAAGCAATGGAAACAACAAAAGCGCATACTGTGTGATATCTCCTCTTGTAGCAAACACAGACAGCTCAAAACTTCACTGGATGTGTTGAAGACCAAGACCCACAAATGTGATGTGAAATGGTTTTTCTCCCATGTTGCATTTAAGAGAAAACAGCAAATGCACGTTTTAGGCCAAAATGAATTGAAAGCAATGGAAACAACAAAAGAGCATACTTTGTGATATCTCCTCTTGTAGCAAACACAGACAGCTCAAAATTTCACTGGATGTGTTGAAGACCAATACCCATGTGAAATGGTTTTTCTCCCATGTTGCATTTAAGAGAAAACAGCAAATGCTCGTTTTAGGCCAAAATGCAATGAAAGCAATGGAAACAACAAAAGCGCATACTTTGTGTTATCTCCTCTTGTAGCAAACACAGACAGCTCAAAATTTCACTGGATGTGTTGAAGACCAAGACCCACAAATGTGATGTGAAATGGTTTTTCTCCCATGTTGCATTTAAGAGAAAACAGCAAATGCATGTTTTAGGCCAAAATGCATGGAAAGCAATGGAAACAACAAAAGCGCATACTTTGTGATATCTCCTCTTGTAGAAAAAACACAGACAGCTCAAAATTTCACTGGATGTGTTGAAGACCAATCCCCTCAAATGTGATGTGAAATGGTTTTTCTCCCATGTTGCGTTTAAGAGAAAACAGCAATTGCTCGTTTTAGGCCAAAATGCATTGAAAGCAATGGAAACAACAAAAGCGCATACTTTGTGTTATCTCCTCTTGTAGCAAACACAGACAGCTCAAAATTTCACTGGATGTGTTGAAGACCAAGACCCACAAATGTGATGTGAAATGGTTTTTCTCCCATGTTCCGTTTAAGAGAAAACAGCAATTGCTCGTTTTAGGCCAAAATGCATTGTAAGCAATGGAAACAACAAAAGCGCATACTTTGTGTTATCTCCTCTTGTAGCAAACACAGACAGCTCAAAATTTCACTGGATGTGTTGAAGACCAAGACCCACAAATGTGATGTGAAATGGTTTTTCTCCCATGTTGCATTTAAGAGAAAACAGCAAATGCATGTTTTAGGCCAAAATGCATGGAAAGCAATGGAAACAACAAAAGCGCATACTTTGTAATATCTCCTCTTGTAGCAAACACAGACAGCTCAAAATTTCACTGGATGTGTTGAAGACCAAGACCCACAAATGTGATGTGAAATGGTTTTTCTCCCATGTTGCGTTTAAGAGAAAACAGCAATTGCTCGTTTTAGGCCAAAATGCATTGAAAGCAATGGAAACAACAAAAGCGCATACTTTGTGTTATCTCCTCTTGTAGCAAACACAGACAGCTCAAAATTTCACTGGATGTGTTGAAGACCAAGACCCACAAATGTGATGTGAAATGGTTTTTCTCCCATATTGCATTTAAGAGAAAACAGCAAATGCACGTTTTAGGCCAAAATGCATGGAAAGCAATGGAAACAACAAAAGCACATACTTTGTGATATCTCCTCTTGTAGCAAACACAGACAGCTCAAAATTTCACTGGATGTGTTGAAGACCAAGACCCACAAATGTGATGTGAAATGGTTTTTCTCCCATGTTGCATTTAAGAGAAAACAGCAAATGCACGTTTTAGGCCAAAATGCATTGAAAGCAATGGAAACAACAAAAGCGCATACTGTGTGATATCTCCTCTTGTAGCAAACACAGACAGCTCAAAATTTCACTGGATGTGTTGAAGACCAAGACCCACAAATGTGATGTGAAATGGTTTTTCTCCCATGTTGCGTTTAAGAGAAAACAGCAATTGCTCGTTTTAGGCCAAAATGCATTGAAAGCAATGGAAACAACAAAAGCGCATACTTTGTGTTATCTCCTCTTGTAGCAAACACAGACAGCTCAAAATTTCACAGGATGTGTTGAAGACCAAGACCCACAAATGTGATGTGAAATGGTTTTTCTCCCATGTTGCGTTTAAGAGAAAACAGCAATTGCTCGTTTTAGGCCAAAATGCATTGAAAGCAATGGAAACAACAAAAGCGCATACTTTGTGTTATCTCCTCTTGTAGCAAACACAGACAGCTCAAAATTTCACTGGATGTTTTGAAGACCAAGACCACAAATGTGATGTGAAATGGTTTTTCTCCCATGTTGCATTTAAGAGAAAACAGCAAATGCACGTTTTAGGCCAAAATGCATTGAAAGCAATGGAAACAACAAAAGCGCATACTTTGTGATATCTCCTCTTGTAGCAAACACAGACAGCTCAAAATTTCACTGGATGTGTTGAAGACCAATACCCACAAATGTGATGTGAAATGGTTTTTCTCCCATGTTGCATTTAAGAGAAAACAGCAAATGCTCGTTTTAGGCCAAAATGCTTTGAAACCAATGTAAACAACAAAAATGCATACTTTGTGAAAACTCCTCTTGTAGCAAAAATAGACAGCTCAAAATTTCACAGATTGTGTTGAAGACCAATACCCACACATGTGATCTGAAATGGTTTTTCTCCCATGTTGTGTTTAACAGAAAACAGCAAATGCTCATTTTAGGCCAAAATGCATTGAAACCAATTGAAACAACAAAAGCGCATACTTTGTGATATCTCCTCTTGTAGCAAACACAGACAGCTCAAAATTTCACAGATTGTATTGAAGACCAAGAACCACAAACGTTATGTGAAATGGTTTTTCTCCCATGTTGTGTTTAACAGAAAACAGCAAATACTAATTTTAGGCCAAAATGCATTGAATCCAATGGAAACAACAAAAAGCACAATCTTTGTGATATTTCCTCTTGTAGCAAACACAGACAGCACAAAATTTCACAGATTGTGTTGAAGACCAAGATCCACAAATGTGATGTGGAATGGTTTTTCTCCCATGTTGCTTTTAAGAGAAAACAGCAAATGCTCGTTTTAGGCCAAAATGCATTGAAAGCAATGTAAACAACAATAATGCATTCTTTCTGATAACTCCTCTTGTAGCAAACACAGACAGCTCAAAATTTCACAGATTGTGTTGAAGACCAAGACCCACAAATGTGATGTGAAATGGTTTTTCTCCCATGTTGCGTTTAAGAGAAAAGAGCAAATGCTCGTTTTAGACCAAAATGCATTGAAACCAATGGAAACAAAAGCGTATACTTTGTGATATCTCCTCTTGTAGCAAACACAGACAGCTCAAAATTTCACAGATTGTGTTGAAGACCAAGACCCACAAATGTGATGTGAAATGGTTTTTCTCCCATGTTGCTTTTAAGAGAAAACAGCAAATGCTCGTTTTAGGCCAAAATGCATTGAAAGCAATGTAAACAACAATAGTGCATACTTTGTGATAACTCCTCTTGTAGCAAACACAGACAGCTCAAAATTTCTCAGATTGTGTTGAAGACCAAGACCCACAAGTGTGATGTGAAATGGTTTTTCTCCCATGTTGCATTTAAGAGAAAAGAGCAAATGCTCCTTTTAGACCAAAATGAGTTGAAACCAATGGAAACAAAAGCGTATACTTTGTGATATTTTCTCTTGTAGCAAACACAGACAGCTCAAAATTTCACAGATTGTGTTGAAGACCAAGACCCACAAATGTGATATGAAATGGTTTTTCTCCCATGTTGCTTTTAAGAGAAAACAGCAAATGCTCATTTTAGGCCAAAATGCTTTGAAAGCAATGTAAACAACAATAATGCATACTTTGTGATAACTCCTCTTGCAGCAAACACAGACAGCTCAAAATTTCACAGATTGTGTTGAAGACCAAGACCCACAAATGTGATGTGAAATGTTTTTTCTCCCATGTTGCGTTTAAGAGAAAACAACAAATGCTCATTTAAGTCCAAAATGCATTGAAACCATTGGAAACAACAAAAGCGCATACTTTGTGAAATTTCCTCTTGTAGCAAACACAGACAGCACAAAATTTCACTGGATGTGTTGAAGACCAAGACCCACAAATGTGATGTGAAATGGTTTTTCTCCCATGTTGCATTTAAGAGAAAACAGCAAATGCTCGTTTTAGGCCAAAATGCATTGAAAGCAATGGAAACAACAAAAGCGCATACTTTGTGTTATCTCCTCTTGTAGCAAACACAGACAGCTCAAAATTTCTCAGATTGTGTTGAAGACCAAGACCCACAAGTGTGATGTGAAATGGTTTTTCTCCCATGTTGCATTTAAGAGAAAAGAGCAAATGCTCCTTTTAGACCAAAATGAGTTGAAACCAATGGAAACAAAAGCGTATACTTTGTGATATTTTCTCTTGTAGCAAACACAGACAGCTCAAAATTTCACAGATTGTGTTGAAGACCAATACCCACAAATGTGATCTGAAATGGTTTTTCTCCCATGTTGTGTTTAACAGAAAACAGCAAATGCTCATTTTAGGCCAAAATGCATTGAAACCAATGGAAACAACAAAAGCGCATACTTTGTGATATTTCCTCTTGTAGCAAACACAGACAGCACAAAATTTCACAGATTGTGTTGAAGACCAAGATCCACAAATGTGATGTGGAATGGTTTTTCTCCCATGTTCCTTTTAAGAGAAAACAGCAAATGCTCGTTTTAGGCCAAAATGCATTGAAAGCAATGTAAACAACAATAATGCATTCTTTCTGATAACTCCTCTTGTAGCAAACACAGACAGCTCAAAATTTCACAGATTGTGTTGAAGACCAAGACCCACAAATGTGATGTGAAATGGTTTTTCTCCCATGTTGCGTTTAAGAGAAAAGAGCAAATGCTCGTTTTAGACCAAAATGCATTGAAACCAATGGAAACAAAAGCGTATACTTTGTGATATCTCCTCTTGTAGCAAACACAGACAGCTCAAAATTTCACAGATTGTGTTGAAGACCAAGACCCACAAATGTGATGTGAAATGGTTTTTCTCCCATGTTGCTTTTAAGAGAAAACAGCAAATGCTCGTTTTAGGCCAAAATGCATTGAAAGCAATGTAAACAACAATAATGCATACTTTGTGATAACTCCTCTTGTAGCAAACACAGACAGCTCAAAATATCTCAGATTGTGTTGAAGACCAAGACCCACAAATGTGATGTGAAATGGTTTTTCTCCCATGTTGCATTTAAGAGAAAAGAGCAAATGCTCCTTTTAGACCAAAATGAGTTGAAACCAATGGAAACAAAAGCGTATACTTTGTGATATTTTCTCTTGTAGCAAACACAGACAGCTCAAAATTTCACAGATTGTGTTGAAGACCAAGACCCACAAATGTGATATGAAATGGTTTTTCTCCCATGTTGCTTTTAAGAGAAAACAGCAAATGCTCATTTTAGGCCAAAATGCTTTGAAAGCAATGTAAACAACAATAATGCATACTTTGTGATAACTCCTCTTGCAGCAAACACAGACAGCTCAAAATTTCACAGATTGTGTTGAAGACCAAGACCCACAAATGTGATGTGAAATGTTTTTTCTCCCATGTTGCGTTTAAGAGAAAACAACAAATGCTCATTTAAGTCCAAAATGCATTGAAACCAATGGAAACAACAAAAGCGCATACTTTGTGAAATTTCCTCTTGTAGCAAACACAGACAGCACAAAATTTCACTGGATGTGTTGAAGACCAAGACCCACAAATGTGATGTGAAATGGTTTTTCTCCCATGTTGCATTTAAGAGAAAACAGCAAATGCTCGTTTTAGGCCAAAATGCATTGAAAGCAATGGAAACAACAAAAGCGCATACTTTGTGTTATCTCCTCTTGTAGCAAACACAGACAGCTCAAAATTTCAATGGGTGTGTTGAAGACCAAGACCCACAAATGTGATGTGAAATGGTTTTTCTCCCATGTTGCATTTAAGAGAAAACAGCAAATGCATGTTTTAGGCCAAAATGCATGGAAAGCAATGGAAACAACAAAAGCGCATACTTTGTGATATCTCCTCTTGTAGCAAACACAGACAGCTCAAAATTTCACTGGATGTGTTGAACACCAAGACCCACAAATGTGATGTGAAATGGTTTTTCTCCCATGGTGCGTTTAAGAGAAAACAGCAATTGCTCGTTTTAGGCCAAAATGCATTGAAAGCAATGGAAACAACAAAAGTGCATACTTTGTGTTATCTCCTCTTGTAGCAAACACAGACAGCTCAAAATTTCACTGGATGTGTTGAAGACCAAGACCCACAAATGTGATGTGAAATGGTTTTTCTCCCATGTTGCGTTTAAGAGAAAACAGCAAATGCTCGTTTTAGGCCAAAATGCATTGAAAGCAATGGAAACAACAAAAGCACATACTTTGTGTTATCTCCTCTTGTAGCAAACACAGACAGCTCAAAATTTCACTGGATGTGTTGAAGACCAAGACCCACAAATGTGATGTGAAATGGTTTTTCTCCCATATTGCATTTAAGAGAAAACAGCAAATGCACGTTTTAGGCCAAAATGCATTGAAAGCAATGGAAACAACAAAAGCGCATACTTTGTGATATCTCCTCTTGTAGCAAACAGACAGCTCAAAATTTCACTGGATGTGTTGAAGACCAAGACCCACAAATGTGATGTGAAATGATTTTTCTCCCATGTTGCATTTAAGAGAAAACAGCAAATGCACGTTTTAGGCCAAAATGCATTGAAAGCAATGGAAACAACAAAAGCGCATACTGTGTGATATCTCCTCTTGTAGCAAACACAGACAGCTCAAAATTTCACTGGATGTGTTGAAGACCAAGACCCACAAATGTGATGTGAAATGGTTTTTCTCCCATGTTGCGTTTAAGAGAAAACAGCAATTGCTCGTTTTAGGCCAAAATGCATTGAAAGCAATGGAAACAACAAAAGCGCATACTTTGTGTTATCTCCTCTTGTAGCAAACACAGACAGCTCAAAACTTCACTGGATGTGTTGAAGACCAAGACCCACAAATGTGATGTGAAATGGTTTTTCTCCCATGTTGCATTTAAGAGAAAACAGCAAATGCACGTTTTAGGCCAAAATGAATTGAAAGCAATGGAAACAACAAAAGCGCATACTTTGTGATATCTCCTCTTGTAGCAAACACAGACAGCTCAAAATTTCACTGGATGTGTTGAAGACCAATACCCATGTGAAATGGTTTTTCTCCCATGTTGCATTTAAGAGAAAACAGCAAATGCTCGTTTTAGGCCAAAATGCAATGAAAGCAATGGAAACAACAAAAGCGCATACTTTGTGTTATCTCCTCTTGTAGCAAACACAGACAGCTCAAAATTTCACTGGATGTGTTGAAGACCAAGACCCACAAATGTGATGTGAAATGGTTTTTCTCCCATGTTTCATTTAAGAGAAAACAGCAAATGCATGTTTTAGGCCAAAATGCATGGAAAGCAATGGAAACAACAAAAGCGCATACTTTGTGATATCTCCTCTTGTAGCAAACACAGACAGCTCAAAATTTCACTGGATGTGTTGAAGACCAAGACCCACAAATGTGATGTGAAATGGTTTTTCTCCCATGTTGCGTTTAAGAGAAAACAGCAATTGCTCGTTTTAGGCCAAAATGCATTGAAAGCAATGGAAACAACAAAAGCGCATACTTTGTGTTATCTCCTCTTGTAGCAAACACAGACAGCTCAAAATTTCACTGGATGTGTTGAAGACCAAGACCCACAAATGTGATGTGAAATGGTTTTTCTCCCATATTGCATTTAAGAGAAAACAGCAAATGCACGTTTTAGGCCAAAATGCATGGAAAGCAATGGAAACAACAAAAGCACATACTTTGTGATATCTCCTCTTGTAGCAAACACAGACAGCTCAAAATTTCACTGGATGTGTTGAAGACCAAGACCCACAAATGTGATGTGAAATGGTTTTTCTCCCATGTTGCATTTAAGAGAAAACAGCAAATGCACGTTTTAGGCCAAAATGCATTGAAAGCAATGGAAACAACAAAAGCGCATACTGTGTGATATCTCCTCTTGTAGCAAACACAGACAGCTCAAAATTTCACTGGATGTGTTGAAGACCAAGACCCACAAATGTGATGTGAAATGGTTTTTCTCCCATGTTGCATTTAAGAGAAAACAGCAAATGCTCGTTTTAGGCCAAAATGCTTTGAAACCAATGTAAACAACAAAAATGCATACTTTGTGATAACTCCTCTTGTAGCAAAAATAGACAGCTCAAAATTTCACAGATTGTGTTGAAGACCAATACCCACAAATGTGATCTGAAATGGTTTTTCTCCCATGTTGTGTTTAACAGAAAACAGCAAATGCTCATTTTAGGCCAAAATGCATTGAAACCAATGGAAACAACAAAAGCGCATTCTTTGTGATATCTCCTCTTGTAGCAAACACAGACAGCTCAAAATTTCACAGATTGTATTGAAGACCAAGAACCACAAACGTTATGTGAAATGGTTTTTCTCCCATGTTGTGTTTAACAGAAAACAGCAAATACTAATTTTAGGCCAAAATGCATTGAATCCAATGGAAACAACAAAAAGCACAATCTTTGTGATATTTCCTCTTGTAGCAAACACAGACAGCACAAAATTTCACAGATTGTGTTGAAGACCAAGATCCACAAATGTGATGTGGAATGGTTTTTCTCCCATGTTGCGTTTAAGAGAAAACAGCAAATGCTCGTTTTAGGCCAAAATGCATTGAAAGCAATGTAAACAACAATAATGCATTCTTTCTGATAACTCCTCTTGTAGCAAACACAGACAGCTCAAAATTTCACAGATTGTGTTGAAGACCAAGACCCACAAATGTGATGTGAAATGGTTTTTCTCCCATGTTGCGTTTAAGAGAAAAGAGCAAATGCTCGTTTTAGACCAAAATGCATTGAAACCAATGGAAACAAAAGCGTATACTTTGTGATATCTCCTCTTGTAGCAAACACAGACAGCTCAAAATTTCACAGATTGTGTTGAAGACCAAGACCCACAAATGTGATGTGAAATGGTTTTTCTCCCATGTTGCTTTTAAGAGAAAACAGCAAATGCTCGTTTTAGGCCAAAATGCATTGAAAGCAATGTAAACAACAATAATGCATACTTTGTGATAACTCCTCTTGTAGCAAACACAGACAGCTCAAAATTTCTCAGATTGTGTGGAAGACCAAGACCCACAAGTGTGATGTGAAATGGTTTTTCTCCCCTGTTGCATTTAAGAGAAAAGAGCAAATGCTCCTTTTAGACCAAAATGAGTTGAAACCAATGGAAACAAAAGCGTATACTTTGTGATATTTTCTCTTGTAGCAAACACAGACAGCTCAAAATTTCAAAGATTGTGTTGAAGACCAAGACCCACAAATGTGATATGAAATGGTTTTTCTCCCATGTTGCTTTTAAGAGAAAACAGCAAATGCTCATTTTAGGCCAAAATGCTTTGAAAGCAATGTAAACAACAATAATGCATACTTTGTGATAACTCCTCTTGCAGCAAACACAGACAGCTCAAAATTTCACAGATTGTGTTGAAGACCAAGACCCACAAATGTGATGTGAAATGTTTTTTCTCCCATGTTGCGTTTAAGAGAAAACAACAAATGCTCATTTAAGTCCAAAATGCATTGAAACCAATGGAAACAAAAACGTATAGTTTGTGATATCTCCTCTTGTAGCAAACAAAGACAGCTCAAAATTTCACAGATTGTTTTGAAGACCAAGACCCACAAATGTGATGTGAAATGTTTTTTCTCCCATGTTGCGTTTAAGAGAAATCAACAAATGCTTATTTAAGTCCAAAATGCATTGAAACCAATGGAAACAACAAAAGCGCATACTTTGTGATATCTCCTCTTGTAGCAAACACAGACAGCTCAAAATTTCACAGATTGTGTTGAAGACCAAGACCCACAAATGTGATGTCAAATTGTTTTTCTCCCATGTTGCGTTTAAGAGAAAACAGCAAATGCTTTTTTAATGCCAAAATGCATTGAAACCAATGGAAACAACAAAAGCGCATTCTTTGTGATATCTCCTCTTGTAGCAAACACAGACAGCTCAAAATTTCACAGATTGTGTTGAAGACCAAGACCCACAAATGTGATGTAAAATGGTTTTTCTCCCATGTTGCATTTAAGAGAAAACAGCAAATGCTCGTTTTAGACCAAAATGCTTTGAAACCAATGTAAACAACAAAAATGCATACTTTGTGATAACTCCTCTTGTAGCAAACATAGACAGCTCAAAATTTCACTGGATGTGTTGAAGACCAATACCCACAAATGTGATGTGAAATGGTTTTTATCCCATGTTGCGTTTTAAGAAAAAACAACAAATGCTCATTTAAGTCCAAAATGCATTGAAACCAATGGAAACAACAAAAGCGCATACTTTGTGATATCTCCTCTTGTAGCAAACACAGACAGCTCAAAATTTCCCAGATTGTATTGAAGACCAAGACCCACAAACGTTATAAGAAATGGTTTTTCTCCCATATTGTGTTTAACAGAAAAAAGCAAATGCTCATTTTAGGCCAAAATGCATTGAAACCAATGGAAACAACAAAAGTGCATACTTTGTGATATCTCCTCTTGTAGCAAACACAGACAGCTCAAAATTTCACTGGATGTGTTGAAGACCAATACCCACAAATGTGATGTGAAATGGTTTTTCTCCCATGTTGTGTTTAACAGAAAACAGCAAATGCTCATTTTAGGCCAAAATGCATTGAAAACCAATGGAAACAACAAAAAGCACAATCTTTGTGATATTTCCTCTTGTAGCAAACACAGACAGCACAAAATTTCACAGATTGTGTTGAAGAACAAGATTCACAAATGTGATGTGGAATGGTTTTTCTCCCATGTTGTGTTTAACAGAAAACAGCAAATGCTCATTTTAGGCCAAAATGCATTGAAACCAATGGAAACAACAAAAAGCACAATCTTTGTGATATCTCATCTTGTAGCAAACACAGACAGCTCAAAATTTCACAGATTGTGTTGAAGACCAAGACCCACAAATGTGATGTGAAATGGTTTTTCTCCCGTGTTGCATTTAAGAGAAAACAGCAAATGCTCGTTTTAGGCCAAAATGCATTGAAACCAATGTAAACAACAATAATGCATACTTTGTGATAACTCCTCTTGTAGCAAATACAGACAGCTCAAAATTTCACAGATTGTGTTGAAGACCAAGACCCACAAATGGATGTGAAATGGTTTTTCTCCCATGTTGCTTTTAAGAGAAAACAGCAAATGCTCGTTTTAGGCCAAAATGCATTGAAAGCAATGTAAACAACAATAATGCATTCTTTCTGATAACTCCTCTTGTAGCAAACACAGACAGCTCAAAATTTCACAGATTGTGTTGAAGACCAAGACCCACAAATGTGATGTGAAATGGTTTTTCTCCCATGTTGCATTTAAGAGAAAACAGCAAATGCTCGTTTTAGGCCAAAATGCATTGAAACCAATGTAAACAACAATAATGCATACTTTGTGATAACTCCTCTTGTAGCAAACACAGACAGCTCAAAATTTCACAGATTGTGTTGAAGACCAAGACCCACAAATGTGATGTGAAATTGTTTTTCTCCCAAGTTGTGTTTAACAGAAAACAGCAAATGCTCATTTAGGTCAAAATACATTGAAACCAATGGAAACTACAAAAAGCACAATCTTTGTGATATTTCCTCTTGTAGCAAACACAGACAGCACAAAATTTCACAGATTGTGTTGAAGAACAAGATTCACAAATGTGATGTGGAATGGTTTTTCTCCCATGTTGTGTTTAACAGAAAACAGCAAATGCTCATTTTAGGCCAAAATGCATTGAAACCAATGGAAACAACAAAAAGCACAATCTTTGTGATATCTCATCTTGTAGCAAACACAGACAGCTCAAAATTTCACAGATTGTGTTGAAGACCAAGACCCACAAATGTGATGTGAAATGGTTTTTCTCCCATGTTGCATTTAAGAGAAAACAGCAAATGCTCGTTTTAGGCCAAAATGCATTGAAACCAATGTAAACAACAATAATGCATACTTTGTGATAACTCCTCTTGTAGCAAACACAGACAGCTCAAAATTTCACAGATTGTGTTGAAGACCAAGACCCACAAATGGATGTGAAATGGTTTTTCTCCCATGTTGCTTTTAAGAGAAAACAGCAAATGCTCGTTTTAGGCCAAAATGCATTGAAAGCAATGTAAACAACAATAATGCATTCTTTCTGATAACTCCTCTTGTAGCAAACTCAGACAGCTCAAAATTTCACAGATTGTGTTGAAGACCAAGACCCACAAATGTGATGTGAAATGGTTTTTCTCCCATGTTGCATTTAAGAGAAAACAGCAAATGCTCGTTTTAGGCCAAAATGCATTGAAACCAATGTAAACAACAATAATGCATACTTTGTGATAACTCCTCTTGTAGCAAACACAGACAGCTCAAAATTTCACAGATTGCGTTGAAGACCAAGACCCACAAATGTGATGTGAAATGGTTTTTCTCCCAAGTTGTGTTTAAGAGAAAACAGCAAATGCTCATTTTAGGTCAAAATACATTGAAACCAATGGAACCTACAAAAAGCGCAATATTTGTGATATCTCCTCTTGTAGCAAACACAGACAGCACAAAATTTCACAGATTGTGTTGAAGACCAAGACCCACAAATGTGATGTCAAATTGTTTTTCTCCCATGCTGCGTTTAAGAGAAAACAGCAAATGCTTTTTTAAGGCCAAAATGCATTGAAACCAATGGAAACAACAAAATTGCATACTTTGTGATATCTCCTCTTGTAGCAAACACAGACAGCTCAAAATTTCACAGAATGTGTTGAAGACCAAGACCCACAAATGTGATGTGAAATGGTTTTTCTCCCATGTTGCATTTAAGAGAAAACAGCAAATGCTCGTTTTAGGCCAAAATGCTTTGAAACCAATGTAAACAACAAAAATGCATACTTTGTGATAACTCAACTTGTAGCAAACATAGACAGCTCAAAATTTCACAGATTGTGTTGAAGACCAATACCCACAAATGTGATGTGAAATGGTTTTTCGCCCATGTTGTGTTTAACAAAAAACAGCAAATGCTCATTTTAGGCCAAAATGCATTGAAACCAATGGAAACAAAAGCGTATACTTTGTGATATCTCCTCTTGTAGCAAACACAGACAGCTCAAAATTTCACAGATTGTGTTGAAGACCAAGACCCACAAATGTGATGTGAAATGGTTTTTCTCCCATGTTGCTTTTAAGAGAAAATAGCAAATGCTCGTTTTAGACCAAAATGCATTGAAAGCAAAGTAAACAACAATAATGCAGACTTTGTGATAACTCCTCTTGTAGCAAACACAGACAGCTCAAAATTTCACAGATTGTGTTGAAGACCAAGACCCACAAATGTGATGTGAAATGGTTTTTATCCCATGTTGTGTTTAAGAGAAAACAGCAAATGCTCGTTTTAGGCCAAACTGCATTGAAACCAATGTAAATAACAATAATGCATACTTTGTGATAACTCCTCTTGTAGCAAACACAGACAGCTCAAAATTTCACAGATTGTGTTGAAGACCAAGACCCACAAATGTGATGTGAAATAGGTTATTCTCCCATGTTGCTTTTAAGAGAAAACAGCAAATGCTCTTTTTTGGCCAAAATGCATTGAAACCAATGTAAATAACAATAATGCATACTTTGTAATAACTCCTCTTGTAGCAAACACAGACAGCTCAAAATGTAACAGATTGTGTTGAAGACCAAGACCCACAAATGTGATGTGAAATGATTTTTCTCCCATGTTGCGTTTAAGAGATAACAACAAATGCTCATTTAAGTCCAAAATGCATTGAAACCAATGGAAAAAACAAAAGCGCATACTTTGTGATATCTCCTCTTGTAGCAAACACAGACAGCTCAAAATTTCACAGATTGTGTTGAAGACCAAGACCCACAAATGTGATGTCAAATTGTTTTTCTCCCATGTTGCGTTTAAGAGAAAACAGCAAATGCTTTTTTAAGGCCAAAATGCATTGAAACCATTGGAAACAACAAAAATGCATACTTTGTGATATCTCCTCTTGTAGCAAAAATAGACAGCTCAAAATTTCACAGATTGTGTAGAAGACCAATACCCACAAATGTGATGTGAAATGGTTTTTCTCCCATGTTACGTTTTAAGAAAAAACAACAAATGCTCATTTAAGTCCAAAATGCATTGAAACCAATGGAAACAACAAAAGCGCATACTTTGTGATATCTCCTCTTGTAGCAAACACAGACAGCTCAAAATTTCTCAGATTGTATTGAAGACCAAGACCCACAAACGTTATGTGAAATGGTTTTTCTCCCATGTTGTGTTTAACAGAAAACAGCAAATGCTCGTTTTAGGCCAAAATGCATTGAAACCAATGGAAACAACAAAAGCGCATACTTTGTGATATCTCCTCTTGTAGCAAACACAGACAGCTCAAAATTTCACAGATTGTGTTGAAGACAAAGACCCACAAATGTGATGTAAAATGTTTTTTCTCCCATGTTGCATTTAAGAGAAAACAGCAAATGCTCGTTTTAGGCCAAAATGCTTTGAAACCAATGGAAACAACAAAAGCGCATACTTTGTGATATCTCCTCTTGTAGCAAACACAGACAGCTCAAAATTTCACAGATTGTATTGAAGACCAAGAACCACAAACGTTATGTGAAATGGTTTTTCTCCCATGTTGTGTTTAACAGAAAACAGCAAATACTTATTTTAGGCCAAAATGCATTGAATCCAATGGAAACAACAAAAGCACAATCTTTGTGATATTTCCTCTTGTAGCAAACACAGACAGCACAAAATTTCACAGATTGTGTTGAAGACCAAGATCCACAAATGTGATGTGGAATGGTTTTTCTCCCATGTTGCTTTTAAGAGAAAACAGCAAATGCTCGTTTTAGGCCAAAATGCATTGAAAGCAATGTAAACAACAATAATGCATTCTTTCTGATAACTCCTCTTGTAGCAAACACAGACAGCTCAAAATTTCACAGATTGTGTTGAAGACCAAGACCCACAAATGTGATGTGAAATGGTTTTTCTCCCATGTTGCGTTTAAGAGAAAAGAGCAAATGCTCGTTTTAGACCAAAATGCATTGAAACCAATGGAAACAAAAGCGCATACTTTGTGATATCTCCTCTTGTAGCAAACACAGACAGCTCAAAATTTCACAGATTGTGTTGAAGACCAAGACCCACAAATGTGATGTGAAATGGTTTTTCTCCCATGTTGCTTTTAAGAGAAAACAGCAAATGCTCGTTTTAGGCCAAAATGCATTGAAAGCAATGTAAACAACAAAAATGCATACTTTGTGATAACTCCTCTTGTAGCAAAAATAGACAGCTCAAAATTTCACAGATTGTGTTGAAGACCAATACCCACAAATGTGATCTGAAATGGTTTTTCTCCCATGTTGTGTTTAACAGAAAACAGCAAATGCTCATTTTAGGCCAAAATGCAATGAAACCAATGGAAACAACAAAAGCGCATACTTTGTGACATCTCTTCTTGTAGCAAACACAGACAGCTCAAAATTTCACAGATTGCATTGAAGACCAAGAACCACAAACGTTATGTGAAATGGTTTTTCTCCCACGCTGTGTTTACCAGAAAAAAGCAAATACTAATTTTAGGCCAAAATGCATTGAATCCAATGGAAACAACAAAAAGCACAATCTTTGTGATATTTCCTCTTGTAACAAACACAGACAGCACAAAATTTCACAGATTGTGTTGAAGACCAAGATCCACAAATGTGATGTGGAATGGTTTTTCTCCCATGTTGCTTTTAAGAGAAAACAGCAAATGCTCGTTTTAGGCCAAAATGCATTGAAAGCAATGTAAACAACAATAATGCATTCTTTCTGATAACTCCTCTTGTAGCAAACACAGACAGCTCAAAATTTCACAGATTGTGTTGAAGACCAAGACCCACAAATGTGATGTGAAATGGTTTTTCTCCCATGTTGCGTTTAAGAGAAAAGAGCAAATGCTCGTTTTAGACCAAAATGCATTGAAACCAATGGAAACAAAAGCGTATACTTTGTGATATCTCCTCATGTAGCAAACACAGACAGCTCAAAATTTCACAGATTGTGTTGAAGACCAATACCCACAAATGTGATGTGAAATGGTTTTTCTCCCATGTTGCTTTTAAGAGAAAACAGCAAATGCTCGTTTTAGGCCAAAATGCATTGAAAGCAATGTAAACAACAATAATGCATACTTTGTGATAACTCCTCTTATAGCAAACACAGACAGCTCAAAATTTCTCAGATTGTGTTGAAGACCAAGACCCACAAGTGTGATGTGAAATGGTTTTTCTCCCATGTTGCATTTAAGAGAAAAGAGCAAATGCTCCTTTTAGACCAAAATGAGTTGAAACCAATGGAAACAATAGCGTATACTTTGTGATATTTTCTCTTGTAGCAAACACAGACAGCTCAAAATTTCACAGATTGTGTTGAAGACCAAGACCCACAAATGTGATGTGAAATGTTTTTTCTCCCATGTTGCGTTTAAGAGAAAACAACAAATGCTCATTTAAGTCCAAAATGCATTGAAACCAATGGAAACAACAAAAGCGCATACTTTGTGATATCTCCTCTTGTAGCAAACACAGACAGCTCAAAATTTCACAGATTGTGTTGAAGACCAAGACCCACAAATGTGATGTCAAATTGTTTTTCTCCCATGTTGCGTTTAAGAGAAAACAGCAAATGCTTTTTTAAGACCAAAATGCATTGAAACCAATGGAAACAACAAAAGCGCATACTTTGTGATATCTCCTCTTGTAGCAAACACAGACAGCTCAAAATTTCACAGATTGTGTTGAAGACCAAGACCCACAAATGTGATATAAAATGGTTTTTCTCCCATGTTGCATTTAAGAGAAAACAGCAAATGCTCGTTTTAGGCCAAAATGCTTTGAAACCAATGTAAACAACAAAAAAGCATACTTTGTGATATTTCCTCATGTAGCAAACATAGGGCCTGATTCAGACCCACTCGCGAGCGGCTGTACGCTCGCAAGTGGGTCGATGGTCTGCACTGAGCATGCGCACGACGGAGGGAGCTCCGTCGTGCGCATGCGCCAGACACGACGAGCGAAGGACTTTCCTTCGCTCGTTGTGTCCGATCAAAGGGGGCGTGCTGTCAATGTTGATTGACAGCACGCCCCCTTTGGTGGGCGTGCCGGGGGCGTGCCTCCCTGACGGGGGCGTTCCCACGGGAACGCCTCCCATCAGAAGCCGGCCCACTAACATCACTAGTGATGTCAGTGGGAGTGATTTTGGCTCTGATAGAGCCAAAATCACTCCGGAGCTTGCGGTTGAAAACCTCAACCGCAGGCTCCGGCTCGAAATTTCGATGGTCGCGATGGTCACGACCATCGCTGCCATCAAAATGCACGCTGGTATAGCCTGTGGGTGGTGACCCACAGCTATACGAGCGTCCAGGAGGACGCTCCATGAAAAAGGAGCTCGGCCCTCATGCAGAGCGTGCGCTCTGCTCAGAGCGTACGGCTCTGAATGAGGGCCATAGACAGCTCAAAATTTCACAGATTGTGTTGAAGACCAATACCCACAAATGTGATGTGAAATGGTTTTTATCCCATGTTGCATTTTAAGAAAAAACAACAAATGCTCATTTAAGTCCAAAATGCATTGAAACCAATGGAAACAACAAAAGCGCATACTTTGTGATATCTCCTCTTGTAGCAAACACAGACAGCTCAAAATTTCACAGATTGTATTGAAGACCAAGACCCACAAACGTTATGTGAAATGGTTTTTCTCCCATGTTGTGTTTTACAGAAAAAGCAAATGCTCATTTTAGGCCAAAATGCATTGAAACCAATGGAAACAACAAAAGTGCATACTTTGTGATATCTCCTCTTGTAGCAAACACAGACAGCTCAAAATTTCACAGATTGTATTGAAGACCAAGACCCACAAACGTTATGTGAAATGGTTTTTCTCCCATGTTGTGTTTAACAGAAAACAGCAAATGCTCATTTTAGGCCAAAATGCATTGAAACC
Source organism: Taudactylus pleione (assembly GCA_031769625.1). Lineage (NCBI taxonomy): Eukaryota > Metazoa > Chordata > Amphibia > Anura > Myobatrachidae > Taudactylus > Taudactylus pleione. The sequence goes on along the minus strand of JAUIMM010003137.1, from coordinate 128,760 downwards.
AATGGAAACAACAAAAAGCACAATCTTTGTGATATTTCCTCTTGTAGCAAACACAGACAGCACAAAATTTCACAGATTGTGTTGAAGACCAAGATCCACAAATGTGATGTGGAATGGTTTTTCTCCCATGTTGCTTTTAAGAGAAAACAGCAAATGCTCGTTTTAGGCCAAAATGCATTGAAAGCAATGTAAACAACAATAATGCATTCTTTCTGATAACTCCTCTTGTAGCAAACACAGACAGCTCAAAATTTCACAGATTGTGTTGAAGACCAAGACCCACAAATGTGATGTGAAATGGTTTTTCTCCCATGTTGCGTTTAAGAGAAAAGAGCAAATGCTCGTTTTAGACCAAAATGCATTGAAACCAATGGAAACAAAAGCGTATACTTTGTGATATCTCCTCTTGTAGCAAACACAGACAGCTCAAAATTTCACAGATTGTGTTGAAGACCAAGACCCACAAATGTGATGTGAAATGGTTTTTCTCCCATGTTGCTTTTAAGAGAAAACAGCAAATGCTCGTTTTAGGCCAAAATGCATTGAAAGCAATGTAAACAACAAAAATGCATACTTTGTGATAACTCCTCTTGTAGCAAAAATAGACAGCTCAAAATTTCACAGATTGTGTTGAAGACCAATACCCACAAATGTGATCTGAAATGGTTTTTCTCCCATGTTGTGTTTAACAGAAAACAGCAAATGCTCATTTTAGGCCAAAATGCAATGAAACCAATGGAAACAACAAAAGCGCATACTTTGTGACATCTCTTCTTGTAGCAAACACAGACAGCTCAAAATTTCACAGATTGCATTGAAGACCAAGAACCACAAACGTTATGTGAAATGGTTTTTCTCCCATGTTGTGTTTACCAGAAAAAAGCAAATACTAATTTTAGGCCAAAATGCATTGAATCCAATGGAAACAACAAAAAGCACAATCTTTGTGATATTTCCTCTTGTAGCAAACACAGACAGCACAAAATTTCACAGATTGTGTTGAAGACCAAGATCCACAAATGTGATGTGGAATGGTTTTTCTCCCATGTTGCTTTTAAGAGAAAACAGCAAATGCTCGTTTTAGGCCAAAATGCATTGAAAGCAATGTAAACAACAATAATGCATTCTTTCTGATAACTCCTCTTGTAGCAAACACAGACAGCTCAAAATTTCACAGATTGTGTTGAAGACCAAGACCCACAAATGTGATGTGAAATGGTTTTTCTCCCATGTTGCGTTTAAGAGAAAAGAGCAAATGCTCGTTTTAGACCAAAATGCATTGAAACCAATGGAAACAAAAGCGTATACTTTGTGATATCTCCTCATGTAGCAAACACAGACAGCTCAAAATTTCACAGATTGTGTTGAAGACCAATACCCACAAATGTGATGTGAAATGGTTTTTCTCCCATGTTGCTTTTAAGAGAAAACAGCAAATGCTAGTTTTAGGCCAAAATGCATTGAAAGCAATGTAAACAACAATAATGCATACTTTGTGATAACTCCTCTTGTAGCAAACACAGACAGCTCAAAATTTCTCAGATTGTGTTGAAGACCAAGACCCACAAGTGTGATGTGAAATGGTTTTTCTCCCATGTTGCATTTAAGAGAAAAGAGCAAATGCTCCTTTTAGACCAAAATGAGTTGAAACCAATGGAAACAATAGCGTATACTTTGTGATATTTTCTCTTGTAGCAAACACAGACAGCTCAAAATTTCACAGATTGTGTTGAAGACCAAGACCCACAAATGTGATGTGAAATGTTTTTTCTCCCATGTTGCGTTTAAGAGAAAACAACAAATGCTCATTTAAGTCCAAAATGCATTGAAACCAATGGAAACAACAAAAGCACATACTTTGTGATATCTCCTCTTGTAGCAAACACAGACAGCTCAAAATTTCACAGATTGTGTTGAAGACCAAGACCCACAAATGTGATGTCAAATTGTTTTTCTCCCATGTTGCGTTTAAGAGAAAACAGCAAATGCTTTTTTAAGTCCAAAATGCATTGAAACCAATGGAAACAACAAAAGCGCATACTTTGTGATATCTCCTCTTGTAGCAAACACAGACAGCTCAAAATTTCACAGATTGTGTTGAAGACCAAGACCCACAAATGTGATATAAAATGGTTTTTCTCCCATGTTGCATTTAAGAGAAAACAGCAAATGCTCGTTTTAGGCCAAAATGCTTTGAAACCAATGTAAACAACAAAAAAGCATACTTTGTGATATTTCCTCATGTAGCAAACATAGGGCCTGATTCAGACCCACTCGCGAGCGGCTGTACGCTCGCAAGTGGGTCGATGGTCTGCACTGAGCATGCGCACGACGGAGGGAGCTCCGTCGTGCGCATGCGCCAGACACGACGAGCGAAGGACTTTCCTTCGCTCGTTGTGTCCGATCAAAGGGGGCGTGCTGTCAATGTTGATTGACAGCACGCCCCCTTTGGTGGGCGTGCCGGGGGCGTGCCTCCCTGACGGGGGCGTTCCCACGGGAACGCCTCCCATCAGAAGCCGGCCCACTAACATCACTAGTGATGTCAGTGGGAGTGATTTTGGCTCTGATAGAGCCAAAATCACTCCGGAGCTTGCGGTTGAAAACCTCAACTGCAGGCTCCGGCTCGCAATTTCGATGGTCGCGATGGTCACGACCATCGCTGCCATCAAAATGCACGCTGGTATAGCCTGTGGGTGGTGACCCACAGCTATACGAGCGTCCAGGAGGACGCTCCATGAAAAAGGAGCCCGGCCCTCATGCAGAGCGTGCGCTCTGCTCAGAGCATACGGCTCTGAATGAGGGCCATAGACAGCTCAAAATTTCACAGATTGTGTTGAAGACCAATACCCACAAATGTGATGTGAAATGGTTTTTATCCCATGTTGCATTTTAAGAAAAAACAACAAATGCTCATTTAAGTCCAAAATGCATTGAAACCAATGGAAACAACAAAAGCGCATACTTTGTGATATCTCCTCTTGTAGCAAACACAGACAGCTCAAAATTTCACAGATTGTATTGAAGACCAAGACCCACAAACGTTATGTGAAATGGTTTTTCTCCCATGTTGTGTTTTACAGAAAAAAGCAAATGCTCATTTTAGGCCAAAATGCATTGAAACCAATTTAAACAACAAAAGTGCATACTTTGTGATATCTCCTCTTGTAGCAAACACAGACAACTCAAAATTTCACAGATTGTATTGAAGACCAAGACCCACAAACGATATGTGAAATGGTTTTTCTCCCATGTTGTGTTTAACAGAAAACAGCAAATGCTCATTTTAGGCCAAAATGCATTGAAAACAATGGAAACAACAAAAAGCACAATCTTTGTGATATTTCCTCTTGTAGCAAACACAGACAGCACAAAATTTCACAGATTGTGTTGAAGAACATGATTCACAAATGTGATGTGGAATGGTTTTTCTCCCATGTTGCGTTTAAGAGAAAACAGCAAATGCTCATTTTAGACCAAAATGCATTGAAACCAATGGAAACAACAAAAGCGCATACTTTGTGATATCTCATCTTGTAGCAAACACAGACAGCTCAAAATTTCACAGATTGTGTTGAAGACCAAGACCCACAAATGTGATGTGAAATGTTTTTTCTCCCATGTTGCGTTTAAGAGAAAACAACAAATGCTCATTTAAGTCCAAAATGCATTGAAACCAATGGAAACAACAAAAGCGCATACTTTGTGATATCTCCTCTTGTAGCAAACACAGACAGCTCAAAATTTCACAGATTGTGTTGAAGACCAAGACCCACAAATGTGATGTCAAATTGTTTTTCTCCCATGTTGCGTTTAAGAGAAAACAGCAAATGCTTTTTTAAGGCCAAAATGCATTGAAACCAATGGAAACAACAAAAGCGCATACTTTGTGATATCTCCTCTTGTAGCAAACACAGACAGCTCAAAATTTCACAGATTGTGTTGAAGACCAAGACCCACAAATGTGATGTAAAATGGTTTTTCTCCCATGTTGCATTTAAGAGAAAACAGCAAATGCTCGCTTTAGGCCAAAATGCTTTGAAACCAATGTAAACAACAAAAATGCATACTTTGTGATAACTCCTCTTGTAGCAAACATAGACAGCTCAAAATTTCACAGATTGTGTTGAAGACCAATACCCACAAATGTGATGTGAAATGGTTTTTATCCCATGTTGCATTTTAAGAAAAAGCAACAAATGCTCATTTAAGTCCAAAATGCATTGAAACCAATGGAAACAACAAAAGCGCATACTTTGTGATATCTCCTCTTGTAGCAAACAATGACAGCTCAAAATTTCCCAGATTGTATTGAAGACCAAGACCCACAAACGTTATATGAAATGGTTTTTCTCCCATGTTGTGTTTAACAGAAAAAAGCAAATGCTCATTTTAGGCCAAAATGCATTGAAACCAATGGAAACAACAAAAAGCACAATCTTTGTGATATTTCCTCTTGTAGCAAACACAGACAGCACAAAATTTCACAGATTGTGTTGAAGAACAAGATTCACAAATGTGATGTGGAATGGTTTTTCTCCCATGTTGCGTTTAAGAGAAAACAGAAAATGCTCATTTTTGGCCAAAATGCATTGAAACTAGGGGTGAGCGGGTTCGGTTTTACTCGGTTTTACTCGGTTCTTATCGCCACTTTACCGCAAATTTGGCTCGATTTTATTCGCTATCCAAAACACATGTTCGGCGACAGCCAATAAAAAGATCCGGGTAAAACCGAGTAAAACCGAACCCGCTCACCCCTAATTGAAACCAATGGAAACAACAAAAGCGCATACTTTGTGATATCTCCTCTTGTAGCAAACACAGACAGCTCAAAATTTCACAGATTGTATTGAAGACCAAGACCCACAAACGTTATGTGAAATGGTTTTTCTCCCATGTTGTGTTTAACAGAAAACAGCAAATGCTTTTTTAGACCAAAATGCATTGAAACCAATGTAAATAACAATAATGCAAACTTTGTGATAACTCCTCTTGTAGCAAACACAGACAGCTCAATATTTCACAGATTGTGTTGAAGACCAAGACCCACAAATGTGATGTGAAATGTTTTTTCTCCCATGTTGCGTTTAAGAGAAAACAGCAAATGCTCGTTTTAGGCCAAAATGCATTGAAACCAATGTAAATAACAATAATGCATACTTTGTAATAACTCCTCTTGTAGCAAACACAGACAGCTAAAAATGTAACAGATTGTGTTGAAGACCAAGACCCACAAATGTGATGTGAAATGATTTTTCTCCCATGTTGCGTTTAAGAGATAACAACAAATGCTCATTTAAGTCCAAAATGCATTGAAACCAATGGAAACAACAAAAGCGCATACTTTGTGATATCTCCTCTTGTAGTAAACACAGACAGCTCAAAATTTCACAGATTGTGTTGAAGACCAAGACCCACAAATGTGATGTCAAATTGTTTTTCTCCCATGTTGTGTTTAAGAGAAAACAGCAAATGCTTTTTTCAGGCCAAAATGCATTGAAACCATTGGAAACAACAAAAGTGCATACTTTGTGATATCTCCTCTTGTAGCAAGCACAGACAGCTCAAAATTTCACAGATTGTGTTGAAGACCAATACCCACAAATGTGATGTGAAATGGTTTTTCTCCCATGTTACGTTTTAATAAAAAACAACAAATGCTCATTTAAGTCCAAAATGCATTGAAACCAATGGAAACAACAAAAGCGCATACTTTGTGATATCTCCTCTTGTAGCAAACACAGACAGCTCAAAATTTCACAGATTGTATTGAAGACCAAGACCCACAAATGTGATGTGAAATGGTTTTTCTCCCATGTTGCATTTAAGAGAAAACAGCAAATGCTCATTTTAGGCCAAAATGCATTGAAACCAATGGAAACAACAAAAGCGCATACTTTGTGATAACTCCTCTTGTAGCAAACACAGACAGCTCAAAATTTCCCAGATTGTATTGAAGACCAAGACCCACAAACGTTATATGAAATGGTTTTTCTCCCATGTTGTGTTTAACAGAAAAAAGCAAATGCTCATTTTAGGCCAAAATGCATTGAAACCAATGGAAACAACAAAAGTGCATACTTTGTGATATCTCCTCTTGTAGCAAACACAGACAGCTCAAAATTTCACAGATTGTATTGAAGACCAAGACCCACAAACGTTATGTGAAATGGTTTTTCTCCCATGTTGTGTTTAACAGAAAACAGCAAATGCTCATTTTAGGTCAAAATACATTGAAACCAATGGAAACTACAAAAAGCGCAATATTTGTGATATCTCCTCTTGTAGCAAACACAGACAGCACAAAATTTCACAGATTGTGTTGAAGACCAAGACCCACAAATGTGATGTCAAATTGTTTTTCTCCCATGTTGCGTTTAAGAGAAAACAGCAAATGCTTTTTTAAGGCCAAAATGCATTGAAACCAATGGAAACAACAAAAGCGCATACTTTGTGATATCTCCTCCTGTTGCAAACACAGACAGCTCAAAATTTCACAGATTGTGTTGAAGACCAAGACCCACAAATGTAATGTGAAATGGTTTTTCTCCCATTTTGCATTTAAGAGAAAACAGCAAATGTTTTTTTAGACCAAAATGCATTGAAACCAATGTAAATAACAATAATGCAAACTTTGTGATAACTCCTCTTGTAGCAAACACAGACAGCTCAAAATTTCACAGATTGTGTTGAAGACCAAGACCCACAAATGTGATGTGAAATGGTTTTTCTCCCATGTTGCGTTTAAGAGAAAACAGCAAATGCTCGTTTTAGGCCAAAATGCATTGAAACCAATGTAAATAACAATAATGCATACTTTGTGATAACTCCTCTTGTAGCAAACAAAGAGCTCAAAATTTCACAGATTGTGTTGAAGACCAAGACCCACAAATGTGATGTGAAATAGGTTATTCTCCCATGTTGCTTTTAAGAGAAAACAGCAAATGCTCTTTTTTGGCCAAAATGCATTGAAACCAATGTAAATAACAATAATGCATACTTTGTAATAACTCCTCTTGTAGCAAACACAGACAGCTCAAAATGTAACAGATTGTGTTGAAGACCAAGACCCACAAATGTGATGTGAAATGATTTTTCTCCCATGTTGCGTTTAAGAGATAACAACAAATGCTCATTTAAGTCCAAAATGCATTGAAACCAATGGAAACAACAAAAGCGCATACTTTGTGATATCTCCTCTTGTAGCAAACACAGACAGCTCAAAATTTCACAGATTGTGTTGAAGACCAAGACCCACAAATGTGATGTCAAATTGTTTTTCTCCCATGTTGCGTTTAATAGAAAACAGCAAATGCTTTTTTAAGGCCAAAATGCATTGAAACCATTGGAAACAACAAAAGTGCATACTTTGTGATATCTCCTCTTGTAGCAAACACAGACAGCTCAAAATTTCACAGATTGTGTTGAAGACCAAGACCCACAAATGTGATGTAAAATGGTTTTTCTCCCATGTTGCATTTAAGAGAAAACAGCAAATGCTCGTTTTAGGCCAAAATGCTTTGAAATCAATGTAAACAACAAAAATGCATACTTTGTGATAACTCCTTTTGTAGCAAAAATAGACAGCTCAAAATTTCACAGATTGTGTTGAAGACCAATACCCACAAATGTGATGTGAAATGGTTTTTCTCCCATGTTACGTTTTAAGAAAAAACAACAAATGCTCATTTAAGTCCAAAATGCATTGAAACCAATGGAAACAACAAAAGCGCATACTTTGTGATATCTCCTCTTGTAGCAAACACAGACAGCTCAAAATTTCACAGATTGTATTGAAGACCAAGACCCACAAACGTTATGTGAAATGGTTTTTCTCCCATGTTGTGTTTAACAGAAAACAGCAAATGCTCGTTTTAGGCCAAAATGCATTGAAACCAATGGAAACAACAAAAGCGCATACTTTGTGATATCTCCTCTTGTAGCAAACACAGACAGCTCAAAATTTCACAGATTGTGTTGAAGACAAAGACCCACAAATGTGATGTAAAATGTTTTTTCTCCCATGTTGCATTTAAGAGAAAACAGCAAATGCTCGTTTTAGGCCAAAATGCTTTGAAACCAATGTAAACAACAAAAATGCATACTTTGTGATAACTCCTCTTGTAGCAAACACAGACAGCTCAAAATTTCACAGATTGTGTTGAAGACCAATACCCACAAATGTGATGTGAAATGGTTTTTATCCCATGTTGCGTTTTAAGAAAAAACAACAAATGCTCATTTAAGTCCAAAATGCATTGAAACCAATGGAAACAACAAAAGCGCATACTTTGTGATATCTCCTCTTGTAGCAAACACAGACAGCTCAAAATTTCACAGATTGTGTTGAAGACCAAGACCCACAAACGTTATGTGAAATGGTTTTTCTCCCATGTTGTGTTTAACAGAAAACAGTAAATGCTCATTTTAGGCCAAAATGCATTGAAACCAATGGAAACAACAAAAAGCACAATCTTTGTGATATTTCCTCTTGAAGCAAACACAGGCAGCACAAAATTTCACAGATAGTGTTGAAGACCAAGATCCACAAATTTGATGTGGAATGGTTTTTCTCCCATGTTGCTTTTAAGAGAAAACAGCAAATGCTCTATTTAGGCCAAAATGCATTGAAAGCAATGTAAACAACAATAATGCATTCTTTCTGATAACTCCTCTTGTAGCAAACACAGACAGCTCAACATTTCACAGATTGTGTTGAAGACCAAGACCCACAAATGTGATGTGAAATGGTTTTTCTCCCATGTTGCGTTTAAGAGAAAAGAGCAAATGCTCATTTTAGACCAAAATGCATTGAAACCAATGGAAACAAAAGCGTATACTTCGTGATATCTCCTCTTGTAGCAAACACAGACAGCTCAAAATTTCACAGATTGTGTTGAAGACCAAGACACACAAACGTGATGTGAAATGGTTTTTCTCCCATGTTGCTTTTAAGAGAAAACAGCAAATGCTCGTTTTAGGCCAAAATGCATTGAAAGCAATGTAAACAACAATAATGCAGACTTTGTGATAACTCCTCTTGTAGCAAACACAGACAGCTCAAAATTTCACAGATTGTGTTGAAGACCAAGACCCACAAATGTGATGTGAAATGGTTTTTATCCCATGTTGTGTTTAAGAGAAAACAGCAAATGCTCGTTTTAGGCCAAAATGCATTGAAACCAATGGAAACAACAAAAGCGAATACTTTGTGATATCTCCTCCTGTTGCAAACACAGACAGCTCAAAATTTCACAGATTGTGTTGAAGACCAAGACCCACAAATGTGATGTGAAATGGTTTTTATCCCATGTTGTGTTTAAGAGAAAACAGCAAATGCTCGTTTTAGGCCAAAATGCATTGAAACCAATGTAAATAACAATAATGCATACTTTGTGATAACTCCTCTTGTAGTAAACACAGACAGCTCAAAATTTCACAGATTGTGTTGAAGACCAAGACCCACAAATGTGATGTGAAATTGGTTATTCTCCCATGTTGCTTTTAAGAGAAAACAGCAAATGCTCGTATTAGGCCAAAATGCATTGAAACCAATGTAAATAACAATAATGCATACTTTGTGATAACTCCTCTTGTAGCAAACACAGACAGCTCAAAATGTAACAGATTGTGTTGAAGACCAAGACCCACAAATGTGATGTGAAATGTTTTTTCTCCCATGTTGCATTTAAGAGAAAACAGCAAATGCTCGTTTTAGGCCAAAATGCATTGAAAGCAATGTAAACAACAATAATGCATTCTTTCTGATAACTCCTCTTGTAGCAAACACAGACAGCTCAAAATTTCACAGATTGTGTTGAAGACCAAGACCCACAAATGTGATGTGAAATGGTTTTTCTCCCATGTTGCGTTTAAGAGAAAACAGCAAATGCTCGTTTTAGGCCAAAATGCATTGAAACCAATGTAAATAACAATAATGCATACTTTGTGATAACTCCTCTTGTAGCAAACACAGACAGCTCAAAATTTCACAGATTGTGTTGAAGACCAAGACCCACAAATGTGATGTGAAATAGGTTATTCTCCCATGTTGCTTTTAAGAGAAAACAGCAAATGCTCTTTTTTGGCCAAAATGCATTGAAATCAATGTAAATAACAATAATGCATACTTTGTAATAACTCCTCTTGTAGCAAACACAGACAGCTCAAAATGTAACAGATTGTGTTGAAGACCAAGACCCACAAATGTGATGTGAAATGATTTTTCTCCCATGTTGCGTTTAAGAGATAACAACAAATGCTCATTTAAGTCCAAAATGCATTGAAACCAATGGAAACAACAAAAGCGCATACTTTGTGATATCTCCTCTTGTAGTAAACACAGACAGCTCAAAATTTCACAGATTGTGTTGAAGACCAAGACCCACAAATGTGATGTCAAATTGTTTTTCTCCCATGTTGTGTTTAAGAGAAAACAGCAAATGCTTTTTTAAGGCCAAAATGCATTGAAACCATTGGAAACAACAAAAGTGCATACTTTGTGATATCTCCTCTTGTAGCAAGCACAGACAGCTCAAAATTTCACAGATTGTGTTGAAGACCAAGACCCACAACTGTGATGTAAAATGGTTTTTCTCCCATGTTGCATTTAAGAGAAAACAGCAAATGCTCGTTTTAGGCCAAATGCTTTGAAACCAATGTAAACAACAAAAATGCATACTTTGTGATAACTCCTCTTGTAGCAAAAATAGACAGCTCAAAATTTCACAGATTGTGTTGAAGACCAATACCCACAAATGTGATGTGAAATGGTTTTTCTCCCATGTTACATTTTAATAAAAAACAACAAATGCTCATTTAAGTCCAAAATGCATTGAAACCAATGGAAACAACAAAAGCGCATACTTTGTGATATCTCCTCTTGTAGCAAACACAGACAGCTCAAAATTTCACAGATTGTATTGAAGACCAAGACCCACAAATGTGATGTGAAATGGTTTTTCTCCCATGTTGCATTTAAGAGAAAACAGCAAATGCTCATTTTAGGCCAAAATGCATTGAAACCAATGGAAACAACAAAAGCGCATACTTTGTGATAATTCCTCTTGTAGCAAACACAGACAGCTCAAAATTTCCCAGATTGTATTGAAGACCAAGACCCACAAACGTTATATGAAATGGTTTTTCTCCCATGTTGTGTTTAACAGAAAAAAGCAAATGCTCATTTTAGGCCAAAATGCATTGAAACCAATGGAAACAACAAAAGTGCATACTTTGTGATATCTCCTCTTGTAGCAAACACAGACAGCTCAAAATTTCACAGATTGTATTGAAGACCAAGACCCACAAACGTTATGTGAAATGGTTTTTCTCCCATGTTGTGTTTAACAGAAAACAGCAAATGCTCATTTTAGGCCAAAATGCATTGAAACCAATGGAAACAACAAAAAGCACAATCTTTGTGATATTTCCTCTTGTAGCAAACACAGACAGCACAAAATTTCACAGATTGTGTTGAAGAACAAGATTCACAAATGTGATGTGGAACGGTTTTTCTCCCATGTTGTGTTTAACAGAAAACAGCAAATGCTCATTTTAGGCCAAAATGCATTGCAACCAATGGAAACAACAAAAAGCACAATCTTTGTGATATCTCATCTTGTAGCAAACACAGACAGCTCAAAATTTCACAGATTGTGTTGAAGACCAAGACCCACAAATGTGATGTGAAATGGTTTTTCTCCCATGTTGCATTTAAGAGAAAACAGCAAATGCTCGTTTTAGGCCAAAATGCATTGAAACCAATGTAAACAACAATAATGCACACTTTGTGATAACTCCTCTTGTAGCAAACACAGACAGCTCAAAATTTCACAGATTGTGTTGAAGACCAAGACCCACAAATGTGATGTGAAATGGTTTTTCTCCCAAGTTGTGTTTAACAGAAAACAGCAAATGCTCATTTTAGGTCAAAATACATTGAGACCAATGGAAACTACAAAAAGCGCAATATTTGTGATATCTCCTCTTGTAGCAAACACAGACAGCACAAAATTTCACAGATTGTGTTGAAGACCAAGACCCACAAATGTGATGTCAAATTGTTTTTCTCCCATGTTGCGTTTAAGAGAAAACAGCAAATGCTTTTTTAAGGCCAAAATGCATTGAAACCAATGGAAACAACAAAAGCGCATACTTTGTGATATCTCCTCCTGTTGCAAACACAGACAGCTCAAAATTTCACAGATTGTGTTGAAGACCAAGACCAACAAATGTGATGTGAAATGGTTTTTCTCCCATTTTGCATTTAAGAGAAAACAGCAAATGCTTTTTTAGACCAAAATGCATTGAAACCAATGTAAATAACAATAATGCAAACTTTGTGATAACTCCTCTTGTAGCAAACACAGACAGCTCAAAATTTCACAGATTGTGTTGAAGACCAAGACCCACAAATGTGATGTGAAATGGTTTTTCTCCCATGTTGCGTTTAAGAGAAAACAGCAAATGCTCGTTTTAGGCCAAAATGCATTGAAACCAATGTAAATAACAATAATGCATACTTTGTGATAACTCCTCTTGTAGCAAACAAAGAGCTCAAAATTTCACAGATTGTGTTGAAGACCAAGACCCACAAATGTGATGTGAAATAGGTTATTCTCCCATGTTGCTTTTAAGAGAAAACAGCAAATGCTCTTTTTTGGCCAAAATGCATTGAAATCAATGTAAATAACAATAATGCATACCTTGTAATAACTCCTCTTGTAGCAAACACAGACAGCTCAAAATGTAACAGATTGTGTTGAAGACCAAGACCCACAAATGTGATGTGAAATGATTTTTCTCCCATGTTGCGTTTAAGAGATAACAACAAATGCTCATTTAAGTCCAAAATGCATTGAAACCAATGGAAACAACAAAAGCGCATACTTTGTGATATCTCCTCTTGTAGCAAACACAGACAGCTCAAAATTTCACAGATTGTGTTGAAGACCAAGACCCACAAATGTGATGTCAAATTGTTTTTCTCCCATGTTGCGTTTAAGAGAAAACAGCAAATGCTTTTTTAAGGCCAAAATGCATTGAAGCCATTGGAAACAACAAAAGTGCATACTTTGTGATATCTCCTCTTGTAGCAAACACAGACAGCTCAAAATTTCACAGATTGTGTTGAAGACCAAGACCCACAAATGTGATGTAAAATGGTTTTTCTCCCATGTTGCATTTAAGAGAAAACAGCAAATGCTCGTTTTAGGCCAAAATGCTTTGAAACCAATGTAAACACAAAAATGCATACTTTGTGATAACTCCTCTTGTAGCAAAAATAGACAGCTCAAAATTTCACAGATTGTGTTGAAGACCAATACCCACAAATGTGATGTGAAATGGTTTTTCTCCCATGTTACGTTTTAAGAAAAAACAACAAATGCTCATTTAAGTCCAAAATGCATTGAAACCAATGGAAACAACAAAAGCGCATACTTTGTGATATCTCCTCTTGTAGCAAACACAGACAGCTCAAAATTTCACAGATTGTATTGAAGACCAAGACCCACAAACGTTATGTGAAATGGTTTTTCTCCCATGTTGTGTTTAACAGAAAACAGCAAATGCTCGTTTTAGGCCAAAATGCATTGAAACCAATGGAAACAACAAAAGCGCATACTTTGTGATATCTCCACTTGTAGCAAACACAGAGAGCTCAAAATTTCACAGATTGTGTTGAAGACAAAGACCCACAAATGTGATGTAAAATGTTTTTTCTCCCATGTTGCATTTAAGAGAAAACAGCAAATGCTCGTTTTAGGCCAAAATGCTTTGAAACCAACTTAAACAACAAAAATGCATACTTTGTGATAACTCCTCTTGTAGCAAACACAGACAGCTCAAAATTTCACAGATTGTGTTGAAGACCAATACCCACAAATGTGATGTGAAATGGTTTTTATCCCATGTTGCGTTTTAAGAAAAAACAACAAATGCTCATTTAAGTCCAAAATGCATTGAAACCAATGGAAACAACAAAAGCGCATACTTTGTGATATCTCCTCTTGTAGCAAACACAGACAGCTCAAAATTTCACAGATTGTGTTGAAGACCAAGACCCACAAACGTTATGTGAAATGGTTTTTCTCCCATGTTGTGTTTAACAGAAAACAGTAAATGCTCATTTTAGGCCAAAATGCATTGAAACCAATGGAAACAACAAAAAGGACAATCTTTGTGATATTTCCTCTTGAAGCAAACACAGACAGCACAAAATTTCACAGATAGTGTTGAAGACCAAGATCCACAAATTTGATGTGGAATGGTTTTTCTCCCATGTTGCTCTTAAGAGAAAACAGCAAATGCTCATTTTAGGCCAAAATGCATTGAAAGCAATGTAAACAACAATAATGCATTCTTTCTGATAACTCCTCTTGTAGCAAACACAGACAGCTCAACATTTCACAGATTGTGTTGAAGACCAAGACCCACAAATGTGATGTGAAATGGTTTTTCTCCCATGTTGCGTTTAAGAGAAAAGAGCAAATGCTCGTTTTAGGCCAAAATGCATTGAAACCAATGGAAACAACAAAAGCGAATACTTTGTGATATCTCCTCCTGTTGCAAACACAGACAGCTCAAAATTTCACAGATTGTGTTGAAGACCAAGACCCACAAATGTGATGTGAAATGGTTTTTATCCCATGTTGTGTTTAAGAGAAAACAGCAAATGCTCGTTTTAGGCCAAAATGCATTGAAACCAATGTAAATAACAATAATGCATACTTTGTGATAACTCCTCTTGTAGTAAACACAGACAGCTCAAAATTTCACAGATTGTGTTGAAGACCAAGACCCCCAAATGTGATGTGAAATAGGTTATTCTCCCATGTTGCATTTAAGAGAAAACAGCAAATGCTCGTTTTAGGCCAAAATGCATTGAAAGCAATGTAAACAACAATAATGCATTCTTTCTGATAACTCCTCTTGTAGCAAACACAGACAGCTCAAAATTTCACAGATTGTGTTGAAGACCAAGACCCACAAATGTGATGTGAAATGGTTTTTCTCCCAAGTTGTGTTTAACAGAAAACAGCAAATGCTCATTTTAGGTCAAGATACACTGAAACCAATGGAAACTACAAAAAGCGCAATATTTGTGATATCTCCTCTTGTAGCAAACACAGACAGCACAAAATTTCACAGATTGTGTTGAAGACCAAGACCCACAAATGTGATGTCAAATTGTTTTTCTCCCATGTTGCGTTTAAGAGAAAACAGCAAATGCTTTTTTAAGGCCAAAATGCATTGAAACCAATGGAAACAACAAAAGCGCATACTTTGTGATATCTCCTCTTGTAGCAAACACAGAAAGCTCAAAATTTCACAGATTGTGTTGAAGACCAAGACCCACAAATGTGATGTGAAATGGTTTTTCTCCCATGTTGCATTTAAGAGAAAACAGCAAATGCTCGTTTTAGGCCAAAATGCTTTGAAACCAATGTAAACAACAAAAATGCATACATTGTGATAACTCCTCTTGTAGCAAACATAGACAGCTCAAAATTTCACAGATTGTGTTGAAGACCAAGACCCACAAGTGTGATGTGAAATGGTTTTTCTCCCATGTTGCATTTAAGAGAAAAGAGCAAATGCTCATTTTAGACCAAAATGCATTGAAACCAATGGAAACAAAAGCGTATACTTTGTGATATCTCCTCTTGTAGCAAACACAGACAGCTCAAAATTTCACAGATTGTATTGAAGACCAAGACCCACAAATTTGATGTGAAATGGTTTTTCTCCCATGTTGCTTTTAAGAGAAAATAGCAAATGCTTGTTTTAGGCCAAAATGCATTGAAAGCAATGTAAACAACAATAATGCATACTTTGTGATAACTCCTCTTGTAGCAAACACAGACAGCTCAAAATTTCACAGATTGTGTTGAAGACCAAGACCCACAAGTGTGATGTGAAATGGTTTTTCTCCCATGTTGCATTTAAGAGAAAAGAGCAAATGCTCGTTTTAGACCAAAATGCGTTGAAACCAATGGAAACAAAAGCGTATACTTTGTGATATTTTTTCTTGTAGCAAACACAGACAGCTCAAAATTTCACAGGTTGTGTTGAAGACCAAGACCCACAAATGTGATATGAAATGGTTTTTCTCCCATGTTGCTTTTAAGAGAAAACAACAAATGCTCATTTAAGTCCAAAATGCATTGAAACCAATGGAAACAACAAAAGCGCATACTTTGTGATATCTCCTCTTGTTGCAAACACAGACAGCTCAAAACTTCACAGATTGTGTTGAAGACCAAGACCCACAAATGTGATGTCAAATTGTTTTTCTCCCATGTTGCGTTTAAGAGAAAACAGCAAATGCTTTTTTAAGGCCAAAATGCATTGAAACCAATGGAAACAACAAAAGTGCATACTTTGTGATATCTCCTCTTGTAGCAAACACAGACAGCTCAAAATTTCACAGATTGTGTTGAAGACCAAGACCCACAAATGTGATGTTAAATGGTTTTTCTCCCATGTTGCATTTAAGAGAAAACAGCAAATGCTCGTTTTAGGCCAAAATGCTTTGAAACCAATGTAAACAACAAAAATGCATACTTTGTGATAACTCCTCTTGTAGCAATCATAGACAGCTCAAAATTTCGCAGATTGTGTTGAAGACCAATACCCACAAATGTGATGTGAAATGGTTTTTCTCCCATGTTGCATTTTAAGAAAAAACAACAAATGCTCATTTTAGGCCAAAATGCATTGAAACCAATGGAAAAAACAAAAGCACATACTTTGTGATATCTCCTCTTGTAGCAAACACAGACAGCTCAAAATTTCACAGATTGTATTGAAGACCAAGACCCACAAACGTTATGTGAAATGGTTTTTCTCCCATGTTGTGTTTAACAGAAAACAGTAAATGCTCATTTTAGGCCAAAATGCATTGAAACCAAAGGAAACAACAAAAAGCACAATCTTTGTGATATTTCCTCTTGAAGCAAACACAGACAGCACAAAATTTCACAGATAGTGTTGAAGACCAAGATCCACAAATTTGATGTGGAATGGTTTTTCTCCCATGTTGCTTTTAAGAGAAAACAGCAAATGCTCATTTTAGGCCAAAATGCATTGAAAGCAATGTAAACAACAATAATGCATTCTTTCTGATAACTACTCTTGTAGCAAACACAGACAGCTCAACATTTCACAGATTGTGTTGAAGACCAAGACCCACAAATGTGATGTGAAATGGTTTTTCTCCCATGTTGCGTTTAAGAGAAAAGAGCAAATGCTCATTTTAGACCAAAATGCATTGAAACCAATGGAAACAAAAGCGTATACTTTGTGATATCTCCTCTTGTAGCAAACACAGACAGCTCAAAATTTCACAGATTGTGTTGAAGACCAAGACACACAAACGTGATGTGAAATGGTTTTTCTACCATGTTGCTTTTAAGAGAAAACAGCAAATGCTCGTTTTAGGCCAAAATGCATTGAAAGCAATGTAAACAACAATAATGCAGACTTTGTGATAACTCCTCTTGTAGCAAACACAGACAGTTCAAAATTTCACAGATTGTGTTGAAGACCAAGACCCACAAATGTGATGTGAAATGGTTTTTATCCCATGTTGTGTTTAAGAGAAAACAGCAAATGCTCGTTTTAGGCCAAAATGCATTGAAACCAATGGAAACAACAAAAGCGCATACTTTGTGATATCTCCTCCTGTTGCAAACACAGACAGCTCAAAATTTCACAGATTGTGTTGAAGACCAAGACCCACAAATGTGATGTGAAATGGTTTTTATCCCATGTTGTGTTTAAGAGAAAACAGCAAATGCTCGTTTTAGGCCAAAATGCATTGAAACCAATGTAAATAACAATAATGCATACTTTGTGATAACTCCTCTTGTAGTAAACACAGACAGCTCAAAATTTCACAGATTGTGTTGAAGACCAAGACCCACAAATGTGATGTGAAATAGGTTATTCTCCCATGTTGCTTTTAAGAGAAAACAGCAAATGCTCGTTTTAGGCCAAAATGCATTGAAACCAATGTAAATAACAATAATGCATACTTTGTGATAACTCCTCTTGTAGCAAACACAGACAGCTCAAAATGTAACAGATTGTGTTGAAGACCAAGACCCACAAATGTGATGTGAAATGGTTTTTCTCCCATGTTGCATTTAAGAGAAAACAGCAAATGCTCGTTTTAGGCCAAAATGCATTGAAAGCAATGTAAACAACAATAATGCATTCTTTCTGATAACTCCTCTTGTAGCAAACACAGACAGCTCAAAATGTCACAGATTGTGTTGAAGACCAAGACCCACAAATGTGATGTGAAATGGTTTTTCTCCCAAGTTGTGTTTAACAGAAAACAGCAAATGCTCATTTTAGGTAAAGATACACTGAAACCAATGGAAACTACAAAAAGCGCAATATTTGTGATATCTCCTCTTGTAGCAAACACAGACAGCACAAAATTTCACAGATTGTGTTGAAGACCAAGACCCACAAATGTGATGTCAAATTGTTTTTCTCACATGTTGCGTTTAAGAGAAAACAGCAAATGCTTTTTTAAGGCCAAAATGCATTGAAACCAATGGAAACAACAAAAGCGCATACTTTGTGATATCTCCTCTTGTAGCAAACACAGAAAGCTCAAAATTTCACAGATTGTGTTGAAGACCAAGACCCACAAATGTGATGTGAAATGGTTTTTCTCCCATGTTGCGTTTAAGAGAAAACAGCAAATGCTCGTTTTAGGCCAAAATGCTTTGAAACCAATGTAAACAACAAAAATGCATACTTTGTGATAACTCCTCTTGTAGCAAACATAGACTGCTCAAAATTTCACAGATTGTGTTGAAGACCAAGACCCACAAGTGTGATGTGAAATGGTTTTTCTCCCATGTTGCATTTAAGAGAAAAGAGCAAATGCTCGTTTTAGACCAAAATGCGTTGAAACCAATGGAAACAAAAGCTTATACTTTGTGATATCTCCTCTTGTAGCAAACATAGACAGCTCAAAATTTCACAGATTGTGTTGAAGACCCACAAGTGTGATGTGAAATGGTTTTTCTCCCATTTTGCATTTAAGAGAAAAGAGCAAATGCTCATTTTAGACCAAAATGCATTGAAACCAATGGAAACAAAAGCGTATACTTTGTGATATCTCCTCTTGTAGCAAACACAGACAGCTCAAAATTTCACAGATTGTATTGAAGACCAAGACCCACAAGTGTGATGTGAAATGGTTTTTCTCCCATGTTGCATTTAAGAGAAAAGAGCAAATGCTCGTTTTAGACCAAAATGCGTTGAAACCAATGGAAACAAAAGCGTATACTTTGTGATATTTTTTCTTGTAGCAAACACAGACAGCTCAAAATTTCACAGGTTGTGTTGAAGACCAAGACCCACAAATGTGATATGAAATGGTTTTTCTCCCATGTTGCTTTTAAGAGAAAACAGCAAATGCTCGTTTTAGGCCAAAATGCTTTGAAACCAAAGTAAACAACAAAAATACATACTTTGTGATAACTCCTCTTGTAGCAAACACAGACAGCTCAAAATGTAACAGATTGTGTTGAAGACCAAGACCCACAAATGTGATGTGAAATGTTTTTTCTCCCATGTTGCGTTTAAGAGAAAACAACAAATGCTCATTTAAGTCCAAAATGCATTGAAACCAATGGAAACAACAAAAGCGCATACTTTGTGATATCTCCTCTTGTTGCAAACACAGACAGCTCAAAACTTCACAGATTGTGTTGAAGACCAAGACCCACAAATGTGATGTCAAATTGTTTTTCTCCCATGTTGCGTTTAAGAGAAAACAGCAAATGCTTTTTTAAGGCCAAAATGCATTGAAACCAATGGAAACAACAAAAGTGCATACTTTGTGATATCTCCTCTTGTAGCAAACACAGACAGCTCAAAATTTCACAGATTGTGTTGAAGACCAAGACCCACAAATGTGATGTTAAATGGTTTTTCTCCCATGTTGCATTTAAGAGAAAACAGCAAATGCTCGTTTTAGGCCAAAATGCTTTGAAACCAATGTAAACAACAAAAAGCACAATCTTTGTGATATTTCCTCTTGAAGCAAACACAGACAGCACAAAATTTCACAGATAGTGTTGAAGACCAAGATCCACAAATTTGATGTGGAATGGTTTTTCTCCCAAGTTGCTTTTAAGAGAAAACAGCAAATGCTCATTTTAGGCCAAAATGCATTGAAAGCAATGTAAACAACAATAATGCATTCTTTCTGATAACTACTCTTGTAGCAAACACAGACAGCTCAACATTTCACAGATTGTGTTGAAGACCAAGACCCACAAATGTGATGTGAAATGGTTTTTCTCCCTTGTTGCGTTTAAGAGAAAAGAGCAAATGCTCGTTTTAGACCAAAATGCATTGAAACCAATGGAAACAAAAGCGTATACTTTGTGATATCTCCTCTTGTAGCAAACACAGAAAGCTCAAAATTTCACAGATTGTGTTGAAGACCAAGACACACAAACGTGATGTGAAATGGTTTTTCTCCCATGTTGCTTTTAAGAGAAAACAGCAAATGCTCGTTTTAGGCCAAAATGCATTGAAAGCAATGTAAACAACAATAATGCAGACTTTGTGATAACTCCTCTTGTAGCAAACACAGACAGTTCAAAATTTCACAGATTGTGTTGAAGACCAAGACCCACAAATGTGATGTGAAATGGTTTTTATCCCATGTTGTGTTTAAGAGAAAACAGCAAATGCTCGTTTTAGGCCAAAATGCATTGAAACCAATGGAAACAACAAAAGCGCATACTTTGTGATATCTCCTCCTGTTGCAAACACAGACAGCTCAAAATTTCACAGATTGTGTTGAAGACCAAGACCCACAAATGTGATGTGAAATGGTTTTTATCCCATGTTGTGTTTAAGAGAAAACAGCAAATGCTCGTTTTAGGCCAAAATGCATTGAAACCAATGTAAATAACAATAATGCATACTTTGTGATAACTCCTCTTGTAGTAAACACAGACAGCTCAAAATTTCACAGATTGTGTTGAAGACCAAGACCCACAAATGTGATGTGAAATAGGTTATTCTCCCATGTTGCTTTTAAGAGAAAACAGCAAATGCTCGTTTTAGGCCAAAATGCATTGAAACCAATGTAAATAACAATAATGCATACTTTGTGATAACTCCTCTTGTAGCAAACACAGACAGCTCAAAATGTAACAGATTGTGTTGAAGACCAAGACCCACAAATGTGATGTGAAATGGTTTTTCTCCCAAGTTGTGTTTAACAGAAAACAGCAAATGCTCATTTTAGGTAAAGATACACTGAAACCAATGGAAACTACAAAAAGCGCAATATTTGTGATATCTCCTCTTGTAGCAAACACAGACAGCACAAAATTTCACAGATTGTGTTGAAGACCAAGACCCACAAATGTGATGTCAAATTGTTTTTCTCACATGTTGCGTTTAAGAGAAAACAGCAAATGCTTTTTTAAGGCCAAAATGCATTGAAACCAATGGAAACAACAAAAGCGCATACTTTGTGATATCTCCTCTTGTAGCAAACACAGAAAGCTCAAAATTTCACAGATTGTGTTGAAGACCAAGACCCACAAATGTGATGTGAAATGGTTTTTCTCCCATGTTGCGTTTAAGAGAAAACAGCAAATGCTCGTTTTAGGCCAAAATGCTTTGAAACCAATGTAAACAACAAAAATGCATACTTTGTGATAACTCCTCTTGTAGCAAACATAGACTGCTCAAAATTTCACAGATTGTGTTGAAGACCAAGACCCACAAGTGTGATGTGAAATGGTTTTTCTCCCATGTTGCATTTAAGAGAAAAGAGCAAATGCTCGTTTTAGACCAAAATGCGTTGAAACCAATGGAAACAAAAGCTTATACTTTGTGATATCTCCTCTTGTAGCAAACATAGACAGCTCAAAATTTCACAGATTGTGTTGAAGACCCACAAGTGTGATGTGAAATGGATTTTCTCCCATGTTGCATTTAAGAGAAAAGAGCAAATGCTCATTTTAGACCAAAATGCATTGAAACCAATGGAAACAAAAGCGTATACTTTGTGATATCTCCTCTTGTAGCAAACACAGACAGCTCAAAATTTCACAGATTGTATTGAAGACCAAGACCCACAAATTTGATGTGAAATGGTTTTTCTCCCATGTTGCTTTTAAGAGAAAATAGCAAATGCTTGTTTTAGGCCAAAATGCATTGAAAGCAATGTAAACAACAATAATGCATACTTTGTGATAACTCCTCTTGTAGCAAACACAGACAGCTCAAAATTTCACAGATTGTGTTGAAGACCAAGACCCACAAGTGTGATGTGAAATGGTTTTTCTCCCATGTTGCATTTAAGAGAAAAGAGCAAATGCTCGTTTTAGACCAAAATGCGTTGAAACCAATGGAAACAAAAGTGTATACTTTGTGATATTTTCTCTTGTAGCAAACACAGACAGCTCAAAATTTCACAGGTTGTGTTGAAGACCAAGACCCACAAATGTGATATGAAATGGTTTTTCTCCCATGTTGCTTTTAAGAGAAAACAGCAAATGCTCGTTTTAGGCCAAAATGCTTTGAAACCAAAGTAAACAACAAAAATACATACTTTGTGATAACTCCTCTTGTAGCAAACACAGACAGCTCAAAATGTAACAGATTGTGTTAAAGACCAAGACCCACAAATGTGATGTGAAATGTTTTTTCTCCCATGTTGCGTTTAAGAGAAAACAACAAATGCTCATTTAAGTCCAAAATGCATTGAAACCAATGGAAACAACAAAAGCGCATACTTTGTGATATCTCCTCTTGCTGCAAACACAGACAGCTCAAAATTTCACAGATTGTGTTGAAGACCAAGACCCACAAATGTGATGTCAAATTGTTTTTCTCCCATGTTGCGTTTAAGAGAAAACAGCAAATGCTTTTTTAAGGCCAAAATGCATTGAAACCAATGGAAACAACAAAAGTGCATACTTTGTGATATCTCCTCTTGTAGCAAACACAGACAGCTCAAAATTTCACAGATTGTGTTGAAGACCAAGACCCACAAATGTGATGTGAAATGGTTTTTCTCCCAAGTTGTGTTTAACAGAAAACAGCAAATGCTCATTTTAGGTAAAG
This sequence comes from Taudactylus pleione, assembly GCA_031769625.1. NCBI lineage: Eukaryota > Metazoa > Chordata > Amphibia > Anura > Myobatrachidae > Taudactylus > Taudactylus pleione. Next base: position 105,636 of record JAUIMM010003137.1, on the reverse strand, counting down.
ATACACTGAAACTAATGGAAACTACAAAAAGCGCAATATTTGTGATATCTCCTCTTGTAGCAAACACAGACAGCACAAAATTTCACAGATTGTGTTGAAGACCAAGACCCACAAATGTGATGTCAAATTGTTTTTCTCACATGTTGCGTTTAAGAGAAAACAGCAAATGCTTTTTTAAGGCCAAAATGCATTGAAACCAATGGAAACAACAAAAGCGCATACTTTGTGATATCTCCTCTTGTAGCAAACACAGAAAGCTCAAAATTACACAGATTGTGTTGAAGACCAAGACCCACAAATGTGATGTGAAATGGTTTTTCTCCCATGTTGCATTTAAGAGAAAACAGCAAATGCTCGTTTTAGGCCAAAATGCTTTGAAACCAATGTAAACAACAAAAATGCATACTTTGTGATAACTCCTCTTGTAGCAAACATAGACTGCTCAAAATTTCACAGATTGTGTTGAAGACCAAGACCCACAAGTGTGATGTGAAATGGTTTTTCTCCCATGTTGCATTTAAGAGAAAAGAGCAAATGCTCGTTTTAGACCAAAATGCGTTGAAACCAATGGAAACAAAAGCTTATACTTTGTGATATCTCCTCTTGTAGCAAACATAGACAGCTCAAAATTTCACAGATTGTGTTGAAGACCCACAAGTGTGATGTGAAATGGTTTTTCTCCCATGTTGCATTTAAGAGAAAAGAGCAAATGCTCATTTTAGACCAAAATGCATTGAAACCAATGGAAACAAAAGCGTATACTTTGTGATATCTCCTCTTGTAGCAAACACAGACAGCTCAAAATTTCACAGATTGTATTGAAGACCAAGACCCACAAATTTGATGTGAAATGGTTTTTCTCCCATGTTGCTTTTAAGAGAAAATAGCAAATGCTTGTTTTAGGCCAAAATGCATTGAAAGTAATGTAAACAACAATAATGCATACTTTGTGATAACTCCTCTTGTAGCAAACACAGACAGCTCAAAATTTCACAGATTGTGTTGAAGACCAAGACCCACAAGTGTGATGTGAAATGGTTTTTCTCCCATGTTGCATTTAAGAGAAAAGAGCAAATGCTCGTTTTAGACCAAAATGCGTTGAATGCAATGGAAACAAAAGTGTATACTTTGTGATATTTTCTCTTGTAGCAAACACAGACAGCTCAAAATTTCACAGGTTGTGTTGAAGACCAAGACCCACAAATGTGATATGAAATGGTTTTTCTCCCATGTTGCTTTTAAGAGAAAACAGCAAATGCTCGTTTTAGGCCAAAATGCTTTGAAACCAAAGTAAACAACAAAAATACATACTTTGTGATAACTCCTCTTGTAGCAAACACAGACAGCTCAAAATGTAACAGATTGTGTTAAAGACCAAGACCCACAAATGTGATGTGAAATGTTTTTTCTCCCATGTTGCGTTTAAGAGAAAACAACAAATGCTCATTTAAGTCCAAAATGCATTGAAACCAATGGAAACAACAAAAGCGCATACTTTGTGATATCTCCTCTTGCTGCAAACACAGACAGCTCAAAATTTCACAGATTGTGTTGAAGACCAAGACCCACAAATTTGATGTCAAATTGTTTTTCTCCCATGTTGCGTTTAAGAGAAAACAGCAAATGCTTTTTTAAGGCCAAAATGCATTGAAACCAATGGAAACAACAAAAGTGCATACTTTGTGATATCTCCTCTTGTAGCAAACACAGACAGCTCAAAATTTCACAGATTGTGTTGAAGACCAAGACCCACAAATGTGATGTTAAATGGTTTTTCTCCCATGTTGCATTTAAGAGAAAACAGCAAATGCTCGTTTTAGGCCAAAATGCTTTGAAACCAATGTAAACAACAAAAATGCATACTTTGTGATAACTCCTCTTGTAGCAAACATAGACAGCTCAAAATTTCACAGATTGTGTTGAAGACCAATACCCACAAATGTGATGTGAAATGGTTTTTCTCCCATGTTGCGTTTTAAGAAAAAACAACAAATGCTCATTTAAGTCCAAAATGCATTGAAACCAAAGGAAACAACAAAAGCGCATACTTTGTGATATCTCCTCTTGTAGCAAACATAGACAGCTCAAAATTTCACAGATTGTATTGAAGACCAAGACCCACAAACGTTATGTGAAATGGTTTTTCTCCCATGTTGTGTTTAACAAAAAACAGCAAATGCTCATTTTAGGCCAAAATGCATTGAAACCAATGGAAACAACAAAAAGCACAATCTTTGTGATATTTCCTCTTGTAGCAAACACAGACAGCACAGAACTTCACAGATTGTGTTGAAGACCAAGATCCACAAATGTGATGTGGAATGGTTTTTCTCCCATGTTGCTTTTAAGAGAAAATAGCAAATGCTCGTTTTAGGCCAAAATGCATTGAAAGCAATGTAAACAACAATAATGCATTCTTTCTGATAACTCCTCTTGTAGCAAACACAGACAGCTCAAAATTTCACAGATTGTGTTGAAGACCAAGACGCACAAATGTGATGTGAAATGGTTTTTCTCCCATGTTGCGTTTAAGAGAAAAGAGCAAATGCTCGTTTTAGACCAAAATGCATTGAAACCAATGGAAACAAAAGCGTATACTTTGTGATATCTCCTCTTGTAGCAAACACAGACAGCTCAAAATTTCACAGATTGTATTGAAGACCAAGACCCACAAATGTGATGTGAAATGGTTTTTCTCCCATGTTGCTTTTAAGAGAAAATAGCAAATGCTTGTTTTAGGCCAAAATGCATTGAAAGCAATGTAAACAACAATAATGCATACTTTGTGATAACTCCTCTTGTAGCAAACACAGACAGCTCAAAATTTCACAGATTGTGTTGAAGACCAAGACCCACAAGTGTTATGTGAAATGGTTTTTCTCCCATGTTGCATTTAAGAGAAAAGAGCAAATGCTCGTTTTAGACCAAAATGCGTTGAAACCAATGGAAACAAAAGTGTATACTTTGTGATATTTTCTCTTGTAGCAAACACAGACAGCTCAAAATTTCACAGGTTGTGTTGAAGACCAAGACCCACAAATGTGATATGAAATGGTTTTTCTCCCTTGTTGCTTTTAAGAGAAAACAGCAAATGCTCGTTTTAGGCCAAAATGCTTTGAAACCAAAGTAAACAACAAAAATACATACTTTGTGATAACTCCTCTTGTAGCAAACACAGACAGCTCAAAATTTCACAGATTGTGTTGAAGACCAATACCCACAAATGTGATGTGAAATGGTTTTTTTCCCATGTTGCGTTTTAAGAAAAAACAACAAATGCTCATTTAAGTCCAAAATGCATTGAAACCAATGGAAACAACAAAAGCGCATACTTTGTGATATCTCCTCTTGTAGCAAACACAGACAGCTCAAAATTTCACAGATTGTATTGAAGACCAAGACCCACAAACCTTATGTGAAATGGTTTTTCTCCCATGTTGTGTTTAACAAAAAACAGCAAATGCTCATTTTAGGCCGAAATGCATTGAAACCAATGGAAACAACAAAAAGCACAATCATTGTGATATTTCCTCTTGTAGCAAACACAGACAGCACAGAACTTCACAGATTGTGTTGAAGACCAAGATCCACAAATGTGATGTGGAATGGTTTTTCTCCCATGTTGCTTTTAAGAGAAAATAGCAAATGCTCGTTTTAGGCCAAAATGCATTGAAAGCAATGTAAACAACAATAATGCATTCTTTCTGATAACTCCTCTTGTAGCAAACACAGACAGCTCAAAATTTCACAGATTGTGTTGAAGACCAAGACGCACAAATGTGATGTGAAATGGTTTTTCTCCCATGTTGCGTTTAAGAGAAAAGAGCAAATGCTCGTTTTAGACCAAAATGCATTGAAACCAATGGAAACAAAAGCGTATACTTTGTGATATCTCCTCTTGTAGCAAACACAGACAGCTCAAAATTTCACAGATTGTATTGAAGACCAAGACCCACAAATGTGATGTGAAATGGTTTTTCTCCCATGTTGCTTTTAAGAGAAAATAGCAAATGCTTGTTTTAGGCCAAAATGCATTGAAAGCAATGTAAACAACAATAATGCATACTTTGTGATAACTCCTCTTGTAGCAAACACAGACAGCTCAAAATTTCACAGATTGTGTTGAAGACCAAGACCCACAAGTGTTATGTGAAATGGTTTTTCTCCCATGTTGCATTTAAGAGAAAAGAGCAAATGCTCGTTTTAGACCAAAATGCGTTGAAACCAATGGAAACAAAAGTGTATACTTTGTGATATCTCCTCTTGTAGCAAACACAGACAGCTCAAAATTTCACAGATTGTGTTGAAGACCAAGACACACAAACGTGATGTGAAATGGTTTTTCTCCCATGTTGCTTTTAAGAGAAAACAGCAAATGCTCGTTTTAGGCCAAAATGCATTGAAAGCAATGTAAACAACAATAATGCAGACTTTGTGATAACTCCTCTTGTAGCAAACATAGACAGTTCAAAATTTCACAGATTGTGTTGAAGACCAAGACCCACAAATGTGATGTGAAATGGTTTTTATCCCATGTTGTGTTTAAGAGAAAACAGCAAATGCTCGTTTTAGGCCAAAATGCATTGAAACCGATGGAAACAACAAAAGCGCATACTTTGTGATATCTCCTCCTGTTGCAAACACAGACAGCTCAAAATTTCACAGATTGTGTTGAAGACCAAGACCCACAAATGTGATGTGAAATGGTTTTTATCCCATGTTGTGTTTAAGAGAAAACAGCAAATGCTCGTTTTAGGCCAAAATGCATTGAAACCAATGTAAATAACAATAATGCATACTTTGTGATAACTCCTCTTGTAGTAAACACAGACAGCTCAAAATTTCACAGATTGTGTTGAAGACCAAGACCCACAAATGTGATGTGAAATAGGTTATTCTCCCATGTTGCTTTTAAGAGAAAACAGCAAATGCTTGTTTTAGGCCAAAATGCATTGAAACCAATGTAAATAACAATAATGCATACTTTGTGATAACTCCTCTTGTAGCAAACACAGACAGCTCAAAATGTAACAGATTGTGTTGAAGACCAAGACCCACAAATGTGATGTGAAATGTTTTTTCTCCCATGTTGCATTTAAGAGAAAACAGCAAATGCTCGTTTTAGGCCAAAATGCATTGAAAGCAATGTAAACAACAATAATGCATTATTTCTGATAACTCCTCTTGTAGCAAACACAGACAGCTCAAAATTTCACAGATTGTGTTGAAGACCAAGACCCACAAATGTGATGTGAAATGGTTTTTCTCCCAAGTTGTGTTTAACAGAAAACAGCAAATGCTCATTTTAGGTCAACATACACTGAAACCAATGGAAACTACAAAAAGCACAATATTTGTGATATCTCCTCTTCTAGCAAACACAGACAGCACAAAATTTCACAGATTGTGTTGAAGACCAAGTCCCACAAATGTGATGTCAAATTGTTTTTCCCCCATGTTGCGTTTAAGAGAAAACAGCAAATGCTTTTTTAAGGCCAAAATGCATTGAAACCAATGGAAACAACAAAAGCGCATACTTTGTGATATCTCCTCTTGTAGCAAACACAGAAAGCTCAAAATTTCACAGACTGTGTTGAAGACCAAGACCCACAAATGTGATGTGAAATGGTTTTTCTCCCATGTTGCATTTAAGAGAAAACAGCAAATGCTCGTTTTAGGCCAAAATGCTTTGAAACCAATGTAAACAACAAAAATGCATACTTTGTGATAACTCCTCTTGTAGCAAACATAGACAGCTCAAAATTTCACAGATTGTGTTGAAGACCAAGACCCACAAATGTGATGTGAAATGGTTTTTCTCCCATATTGCATTTAAGAGAAAACAGCAAATGTTCGTTTTAGGCCAAAATGCTTTGAAACCAATGTAAACAACAAAAATGCATACTTTGTGATCACTCCTCTTGTAGCAAAAATAGACAGCTCAAAATTTCACAGATTGTGTTGAAGACCAAGACCCACAAATGTGATGTCAAATTGTTTTTCTCCCATGTTGCGTTTAAGAGAAAACAGCAAATGCTTTTTTAAGGCCAAAATGCATTGAAACCAATGGAAACAACAAAAGTGCATACTTTGTGATATCTCCTCTTGTAGCAAACACAGACAGCTCAAAATTTCACAGATTGTGTTGAAGACCAAGACCCACAAATGTGATGTTAAATGGTTTTTCTCCCATGTTGCATTTAAGAGAAAACAGCAAATGCTCGTTTTAGGCCAAAATGCTTTGAAACCAATGTAAACAACAAAAATGCATACTTTGTGATAACTCCTCTTGTAGCAAACATAGACAGCTCAAAATTTCACAGAGTGTGTTGAAGACCAATACCCACAAATGTGATGTGAAATGGTTTTTCTCCCATGTTGCGTTTTAAGAAAAAACAACAAATGCTCATTTAAGTCCAAAATGCATTGAAACCAATGGAAACAACAAAAGCGCATACTTTGTGATATCTCCTCTTGTAGCAAACATAGACAGCTCAAAATTTCACAGATTGTATTGAAGACCAAGACCCACAAATGTTATGTGAAATGGTTTTTCTCCCATGTTGTGTTTAACAAAAAACAGCAAATGCTCATTTTAGGCCAAAATGCATTGTAACCAATGGAAAAACAAAAGCGCATACTTTGTGATATCTCCTCTTGTAGCAAACACAGACAGCTCAAAATTTCACAGATTGTATTGAAGACCAAGACCCACAAACGTTATGTGAAATGGTTTTTCTCCCATGTTGTGTTTAACAGAAAACAGTAAATGCTCATTTTAGGCCAAAATGCATTGAAACCAATGGAAACAACAAAAAGCACAATCTTTGTGATATTTCCTCTTGAAGCAAACACAGACAGCACAAAATTTCACAGATAGTGTTGAAGACCAAGATCCACAAATTTGATGTGGAAAGGTTTTTCTCCCATGTTGCGTTTAAGAGAAAAGAGCAAATGCTCGTTTTAGACCAAAATGCATTGAAACCAATGGAAACAAAAGCGTATACTTTGTGATATCTCCTCTTGTAGCAAACACAGACAGCTCAAAATTTCACAGATTGTGTTGAAGACCAAGACACACAAACGTGATGTGAAATGGTTTTTCTCCCATGTTGCTTTTAAGAGAAAACAGCAAATGCTCGTTTTAGGCCAAAATGCATTGAAAGCAATGTAAACAACAATAATGCAGACTTTGTGATAACTCCTCTTGTAGCAAACACAGACAGTTCAAAATTTCACAGATTGTGTTGAAGACCAAGACCCACAAATGTGATGTGAAATGGTTTTTATCCCATGTTGTGTTTAAGAGAAAACAGCAAATGCTCGTTTTAGGCCAAAATGCATTGAAACCAATGGAAACAACAAAAGCGCATACTTTGTGATATCTCCTCCTGTTGCAAACACAGACAGCTCAAAGTTTCACAGATTGTGTTGAAGACCAAGACCCACAAATGTGATGTGAAATGGTTTTTATCCCATGTTGTGTTTAAGAGAAAACAGCAAATGCTCGTTTTAGGCCAAAATGCATTGAAACCAATGTAAATAACAATAATGCATACTTTGTGATAACTCCTCTTGTAGTAAACACAGACAGCTCAAAATTTCACAGATTGTGTTGAAGACCAAGACCCACAAATGTGATGTGAAATAGGTTATTCTCCCATGTTGCTTTTAAGAGAAAACAGCAAATGCTCGTTTTAGGCCAAAATGCATTGAAACCAATGTAAATAACAATAATGCATACTTTGTGATAACTCCTCTTGTAGCAAACACAGACAGCTCAAAATGTAACAGATTGTGTTGAAGACCAAGACCCACAAATGTGATGTGAAATGTTTTTTCTCCCATGTTGCATTTAAGAGAAAACAGCAAATGCTCGTTTTAGGCCAAAATGCATTGAAAGCAATGTAAACAACAATAATGCATTATTTCTGATAACTCCTCTTGTATCAAACACAGACAGCTCAAAATTTCACAGATTGTGTTGAAGACCAAGACCCACAAATGTGATGTGAAATGGTTTTTCTCCCAAGTTGTGTTTAACAGAAAACAGCAAATGCTCATTTTAGGTCAACATACACTGAAACCAATGGAAACTACAAAAAGCGCAATATTTGTGATATCTCCTCTTCTAGCAAACACAGACAGCACAAAATTTCACAGATTGTGTTGAAGACCAAGTCCCACAAATGTGATGTCAAATTGTTTTTCCCCCATGTTGCGTTTAAGAGAAAACAGCAAATGCTTTTTTAAGGCCAAAATGCATTGAAACCAATGGAAACAACAAAAGCGCATACTTTGTGATATCTCCTCTTGTAGCAAACACAGAAAGCTCAAAATTTCACAGATTGTGTTGAAGACCAAGACCCACAAATGTGATGTGAAATGGTTTTTCTCCCATGTTGCATTTAAGAGAAAACAGCAAATGCTCGTTTTAGGCCAAAATGCTTTGAAACCAATGTAAACAACAAAAATGCATACTTTGTGATAACTCCTCTTGTAGCAAACACAGACAGCTCAAAATTTCACAGATTGTATTGAAGACCAAGACCCACAAACGTTATGTGAAATGGTTTTTCTCCCATGTTGTGTTTAACAGAAAACAGCAAATACTCATTTTAGGCCAAAATGCATTGAATCCTATGGAAACAACAAAAAGCACAATCTTTGTGATATTTCCTCTTGTAGCAAACACAGACAGCACAGAACTTCACAGATTGTGTTGAAGACCAAGATCCACAAATGTGATGTGGAATGGTTTTTCTCCCATGTTGCTTTTAAGAGAAAATAGCAAATGCTCGTTTTAGGCCAAAATGCATTGAAAGCAATGTAAACAACAATAATGCATTCTTTCTGATAACTCCTCTTGTAGCAAACACAGACAGCTCAAAATTTCACAGATTGTGTTGAAGACCAAGACGCACAAATGTGATGTGAAATGGTTTTTCTCCCATGTTGCGTTTAAGAGAAAAGAGCAAATGCTCGTTTTAGACCAAAATGCATTGAAACCAATGGAAACAAAAGCGTATACTTTGTGATATCTCCTCTTGTAGCAAACACAGACAGCTCAAAATTTCACAGATTGTATTGAAGACCAAGACCCACAAATGTGATGTGAAATGGTTTTTCTCCCATGTTGCTTTTAAGAGAAAATAGCAAATGCTTGTTTTAGGCCAAAATGCATTGAAAGCAATGTAAACAACAATAATGCATACTTTGTGATAACTCCTCTTGTAGCAAACACAGACAGCTCAAAATTTCACAGATTGTGTTGAAGACCAAGACCCACAAGTGTTATGTGAAATGGTTTTTCTCCCATGTTGCATTTAAGAGAAAAGAGCAAATGCTCGTTTTAGACCAAAATGCTTTGAAACCAATGGAAACAAAAGTGTATACTTTGTGATATTTTCTCTTGTAGCAAACACAGACAGCTCAAAATTTCACAGGTTGTGTTGAAGACCAAGACCCACAAATGTGATATGAAATGGTTTTTCTCCCTTGTTGCTTTTAAGAGAAAACAGCAAATGCTCGTTTTAGGCCAAAATGCTTTGAAACCAAAGTAAACAACAAAAATACATACTTTGTGATAACTCCTCTTGTAGCAAACACAGACAGCTCAAAATTTCACAGATTGTGTTGAAGACCAATACCCACAAATGTGATGTGAAATGGTTTTTCTCCCATGTTGCGTTTTAAGAAAAAACAACAAATGCTCATTTAAGTCCAAAATGCATTGAAACCAATGGAAACAACAAAAGCGCATACTTTGTGATATCTCCTCTTGTAGCAAACACAGACAGCTCAAAATTTCACAGATTGTATTGAAGACCAAGACCCACAAACCTTATGTGAAATGGTTTTTCTCCCATGTTGTGTTTAACAAAAAACAGCAAATGCTCATTTTAGGCCGAAATGCATTGAAACCAATGGAAACAATAAAAAGCACAATCTTTGTGATATTTCCTCTTGTAGCAAACACAGACAGCACAGAACTTCACAGATTGTGTTGAAGACCAAGATCCACAAATGTGATGTGGAATGGTTTTTCTCCCATGTTGCTTTTAAGAGAAAATAGCAAATGCTCGTTTTAGGCCAAAATGCATTGAAAGCAATGTAAACAACAATAATGCATTCTTTCTGATAACTCCTCTTGTAGCAAACACAGACAGCTCAAAATTTCACAGATTGTGTTGAAGACCAAGACCCACAAATGTGATGTGAAATGCTTTTTCTCCCATGTTGCGTTTAAGAGAAAAGAGCAAATGCTCGTTTTAGACCAAAATGCATTGAAACCAATGGAAACAAAAGCGTATACTTTGTGATATCTCCTCTTGTAGCAAACACAGACAGCTCAAAATTTCACAGATTGTATTGAAGACCAAGACCCACAAATGTGATGTGAAATGGTTTTTCTCCCATGTTGCTTTTAAGAGAAAATAGCAAATGCTTGTTTTAGGCCAAAATGCATTGAAAGCAATGTAAACAACAATAATGCATACTTTGTGATAACTCCTCTTGTAGCAAACACAGACAGCTCAAAATTTCACAGATTGTGTTGAAGACCAAGACCCACAAGTGTTATGTGAAATGGTTTTTCTCCCATGTTGCATTTAAGAGAAAAGAGCAAATGCTCGTTTTAGACCAAAATGCGTTGAAACCAATGGAAACAAAAGTGTATACTTTGTGATATCTCCTCTTGTAGCAAACACAGACAGCTCAAAATTTCACAGATTGTGTTGAAGACCAAGACACACAAACGTGATGTGAAATGGTTTTTCTCCCATGTTGCTTTTAAGAGAAAACAGCAAATGCTCGTTTTAGGCCAAAATGCATTGAAAGCAATGTAAACAACAATAATGCAGACTTTGTGATAACTCCTCTTGTAGCAAACACAGACAGTTCAAAATTTCACAGATTGTGTTGAAGACCAAGACCCACAAATGTGATGTGAAATGGTTTTTATCCCATGTTGTGTTTAAGAGAAAACAGCAAATGCTCGTTTTAGGCCAAAATGCATTGAAACCAATGGAAACAACAAAAGCGCATACTTTGTGATATCTCCTCCTGTTGCAAACACAGACAGCTCAAAATTTCACAGATTGTGTTGAAGACCAAGACCCACAAATGTGATGTGAAATGGTTTTTATCCCATGTTGTGTTTAAGAGAAAACAGCAAATGCTCGTTTTAGGCCAAAATGCATTGAAACCAATGTAAATAACAATAATGCATACTTTGTGATAACTCCTCTTGTAGTAAACACAGACAGCTCAAAATTTCACAGATTGTTTTGAAGACCAAGACCAACAAATGTGATGTGAAATAGGTTATTCTCCCATGTTGCTTTTAAGAGAAAACAGCAAATGCTCGTTTTAGGCCAAAATGCATTGAAACCAATGTAAATAACAATAATGCATACTTTGTGATAACTCCTCTTGTAGCAAACACAGACAGCTCAAAATGTAACAGATTGTGTTGAAGACCAAGACCCACAAATGTGATGTGAAATGTTTTTTCTCCCATGTTGCATTTAAGACAAAACAGCAAATGCTCGTTTTAGGCCAAAATGCATTGAAAGCAATGTAAACAACAATAATGCATTATTTCTGATAACTCCTCTTGTAGCAAACACAGACAGCTCAAAATTTCACAGATTGTGTTGAAGACCAAGACCCACAAATGTGATGTGAAATGGTTTTTCTCCCAAGTTGTGTTTAACAGAAAACAGCAAATGCTCATTTTAGGTCAACATACACTGAAACCAATGGAAACTACAAAAAGCGCAATATTTGTGATATCTCCTCTTCTAGCAAACACAGACAGCACAAAATTTCACAGATTGTGTTGAAGACCAAGTCCCACAAATGTGATGTCAAATTGTTTTTCCCCCATGTTGCGTTTAAGAGAAAACAGCAAATGCTTTTTTAAGGCCAAAATGCATTGAAACCAATGGAAACAACAAAAGCGCATACTTTGTGATATCTCCTCTTGTAGCAAACACAGAAAGCTCAAAATTTCACAGACTGTGTTGAAGACCAAGACCCACAAATGTGATGTGAAATGGTTTTTCTCCCATGTTGCATTTAAGAGAAAACAGCAAATGCTCGTTTTAGGCCAAAATGCTTTGAAACCAATGTAAACAACAAAAATGCATACTTTGTGATAACTCCTCTTGTAGCAAACATAGACAGCTCAAAATTTCACAGATTGTGTTGAAGACCAAGACCCACAAATGTGATGTGAAATGGTTTTTCTCCCATGTTGCATTTAAGAGAAAACAGCAAATGTTCGTTTTAGGCCAAAATGCTTTGAAACCAATGTAAACAACAAAAATGCATACTTTGTGATAACTCCTCTTGTAGCAAAAATAGACAGCTCAAAATTTCACAGATTGTGTTGAAGACCAATACCCACAAATGTGATCTGAAATGGTTTTTCTCCCATGTTGCGTTTTAAGAAAAAACAACAAATGCTCATTTAAGTTCAAAATGCATTGAAACCAATGGAAACAACAAAAGCGCATACTTTGTGATATCTCCTCTTGTAGCAAACACAGACAGCTCAAAATTTCACAGATTGTATTGAAGACCAAGACCCACAATCGTTATGTGAAATGGTTTTTCTCCCATGTTGTGTTTAACAGAAAACAGCAAATACTCATTTTAGGCCAAAATGCATTGAATCCTATGGAAACAACAAAAAGCACAATCTTTGTGATATTTCCTCTTGTAGCAAACACAGACAGCACAGAACTTCACAGATTGTGTTGAAGACCAAGATCCACAAATGTGATGTGGAATGGTTTTTCTCCCATGTTGCTTTTAAGAGAAAATAGCAAATGCTCGTTTTAGGCCAAAATGCATTGAAAGCAATGTAAACAACAATAATGCATTCTTTCTGATAACTCCTCTTGTAGCAAACACAGACAGCTCAAAATTTCACAGATTGTGTTGAAGACCAAGACGCACAAATGTGATGTGAAATGGTTTTTCTCCCATGTTGCGTTTAAGAGAAAAGAGCAAATGCTCGTTTTAGACCAAAATGCATTGAAACCAATGGAAACAAAAGCGTATACTTTGTGATATCTCCTCTTGTAGCAAACACAGACAGCTCAAAATTTCACAGATTGTATTGAAGACCAAGACCCACAAATGTGATGTGAAATGGTTTTTCTCCCATGTTGCTTTTAAGAGAAAATAGCAAATGCTTGTTTTAGGCCAAAATGCATTGAAAGCAATGTAAACAACAATAATGCATACTTTGTGATAACTCCTCTTGTAGCAAACACAGACAGCTCAAAATTTCACAGATTGTGTTGAAGACCAAGACCCACAAGTGTTATGTGAAATGGTTTTTCTCCCATGTTGCATTTAAGAGAAAAGAGAAAATGCTCGTTTTAGACCAAAATGCGTTGAAACCAATGGAAACAAAAGTGTATACTTTGTGATATTTTCTCTTGTAGCAAACACAGACAGCTCAAAATTTCACAGGTTGTGTTGAAGACCAAGACCCACAAATGTGATATGAAATGGTTTTTCTCCCTTGTTGCTTTTAAGAGAAAACAGCAAATGCTCGTTTTAGGCCAAAATGCTTTGAAACCAAAGTAAACAACAAAAATACATACTTTGTGATAACTCCTCTTGTAGCAAACACAGACAGCTCAAAATTTCACAGATTGTGTTGAAGACCAATACCCACAAATGTGATGTGAAATGGTTTTTCTCCCATGTTGCGTTTTAAGAAAAAACAACAAATGCTCATTTAAGTCCAAAATGCATTGAAACCAATGGAAACAACAAAAGCGCATACTTTGTGATATCTCCTCTTGTAGCAAACACAGACAGCTCAAAATTTCACAGATTGTATTGAAGACCAAGACCCACAAACCTTATGTGAAATGGTTTTTCTCCCATGTTGTGTTTAACAAAAAACAGCAAATGCTCATTTTAGGCCGAAATGCATTGAAACCAATGGAAACAACAAAAAGCACAATCTTTGTGATATTTCCTCTTGAAGCAAACACAGACAGCACAAAATTTCACAGATTGTGTTGAAGACCAAGACCCACAAATGTGATGTGAAATGGTTTTTCTCACATGTTGCTTTTAAGAGAAAACAGCAAATGCTCGTTTTAGGCCAAAATGCATTGAAAGCGATGTAAACAACAATAATGCAGACTTTGTGATAACTCCTCTAGTAGCAAACACAGACAGCTCAAAATTTCACAGATTGTGTTGAAGACTAAGACCCACAAATGTGATGTGAAATGGTTTTTATCCCATCTTGTGTTTAAGAGAAAACAGCAAATGCTCGTTTTAGGCCAAAATGCATTGAAACCAATGGAAACAACAAAAGCGCATACTTTGTGATATCTCCTCCTGTTGCAAACACAGACAGCTCAAAATTTCACAGATTGTGTTGAAGACCAAGACCCACAAATGTGATGTGAAATGGTTTTTCTCCCATTTTATATTTAAGAGAAAACAGCAAATGCTTTTTTAGACCAAAATGCATTGAAACCAATGTAAATAACAATAATGCATACTTTGTGATAACTCCTCTTGTAGCAAACACAGACAGCTCAAAATTTCACAGATTGTGTTGAAGACCAAGACCCACAAATGTGATGTGAAATGGTTTTTCTCCCATGTTGCGTTTAAGAGAAAACAGCAAATGCTTGTTTTAGGCCAAAATGCATTGAAACCAATGTAAATAACAATAATGCATACTTTGTGATAACTCCTCTTGTAGCAAACACAGACAGCTCAAAATTTCACAGATTGTGTTGAAGACCAAGACCCACAAATGGGATGTGAAATGTTTTTTCTCCCATGTTGCGTTTAAGAGAAAACAACAAATGCTCATTTAAGTCCAAAATGCATTGAAACCAGTGGAAACAACAAAAGCGCATACTTTGTGATATCTCCTCTTGTAGCAAACACAGACAGCTCAAAATTTCACAGATTGTGTTGAAGACCAAGACCCACAAATGTGATGTCAAATTGTTTTTCTCCCATGTTGCGTTTAAGAGAAAACAGCAAATGCTTTTTTAAGGCCAAAATGCATTGAAACCAATGGAAACAACAAAAGTGCATACTTTGTGATATCTCCTCTTGTAGCAAACACAGACAGCTCAAAATTTCACAGATTGTGTTGAAGACCAAGACCCACAAATGGGATGTAAAATGTTTTTTCTCCCATGTTGCATTTAAGAGAAAACAGCAAATGCTCGTTTTAGGCCAAAATGCTTTGAAACCAATGTAAACAACAAAAATGCATACATTGTGATAACTCCTCTTGTAGCAAAAATAGACAGCTCAAAATTTCACAGATTGTGTTGAAGACCAATACCCACAAATGTGATCTGAAATGGTTTTTCTCCCATGTTGTGTTTAACAGAAAACAGCAAATGCTCATTTTAGGCCAAAATGCATTGAAACCAATGGAAACAACAAAAGCGCATACTTTGTGATATCTCCTCTTGTAGCAAACACAGACAGCTCAAAATTTCACAGATTGTATTGAAGACCAAGAACCACAAACGTTATGTGAAATGGTTTTTCTCCCATGTTGTGTTTAAGAGAAAAGAGCAAATGCTCGTTTTAGACCAAAATGCATTGAAACCAATGGAAACAAAAGCGTATACTTTGTGATATCTCCTCTTGTAGCAAACACAGACAGCTCAAAATTTCACAGATTGTGTTGAAGACCAAGACCCACAAATGTGATGTGAAATGGTTTTTCTCCCATGTTGCTTTTAAGAGAAAACAGCAAATGCTCGTTTTAGGCCAAAATGCATTGAAAGCAATGTAAACAACAATAATGCATACTTTGTGATAACTCCTCTTGTAGCAAACACAGACAGCTCAAAATTTCACAGATTGTGTTGAAGACCAAGACCCACAAGTGTTATGTGAAATGGTTTTTCTCCCATGTTGCATTTAAGAGAAAAGAGAAAATGCTCGTTTTAGACCAAAATGCGTTGAAACCAATGGAAACAAAAGTGTATACTTTGTGATATTTTCTCTTGTAGCAAACACAGACAGCTCAAAATTTCACAGGTTGTGTTGAAGACCAAGACCCACAAATGTGATATGAAATGGTTTTTCTCCCTTGTTGCTTTTAAGAGAAAACAGCAAATGCTCGTTTTAGGCCAAAATGCTTTGAAACCAAAGTAAACAACAAAAATACATACTTTGTGATAACTCCTCTTGTAGCAAACACAGACAGCTCAAAATTTCACAGATTGTGTTGAAGACCAATACCCACAAATGTGATGTGAAATGGTTTTTCTCCCATGTTGCGTTTTAAGAAAAAACAACAAATGCTCATTTAAGTCCAAAATGCATTGAAACCAATGGAAACAACAAAAGCGCATACTTTGTGATATCTCCTCTTGTAGCAAACACAGACAGCTCAAAATTTCACAGATTGTATTGAAGACCAAGACCCACAAACCTTATGTGAAATGGTTTTTCTCCCATGTTGTGTTTAACAAAAAACAGCAAATGCTCATTTTAGGCCGAAATGCATTGAAACCAATGGAAACAACAAAAAGCACAATCTTTGTGATATTTCCTCTTGAAGCAAACACAGACAGCACAAAATTTCACAGATTGTGTTGAAGACCAAGACCCACAAATGTGATGTGAAATGGTTTTTCTCACATGTTGCTTTTAAGAGAAAACAGCAAATGCTCGTTTTAGGCCAAAATGCATTGAAAGCGATGTAAACAACAATAATGCAGACTTTGTGATAACTCCTCTAGTAGCAAACACAGACAGCTCAAAATTTCACAGATTGTGTTGAAGACTAAGACCCACAAATGTGATGTGAAATGGTTTTTATCCCATCTTGTGTTTAAGAGAAAACAGCAAATGCTCGTTTTAGGCCAAAATGCATTGAAACCAATGGAAACAACAAAAGCGCATACTTTGTGATATCTCCTCCTGTTGCAAACACAGACAGCTCAAAATTTCACAGATTGTGTTGAAGACCAAGACCCACAAATGTGATGTGAAATGGTTTTTCTCCCATTTTATATTTAAGAGAAAACAGCAAATGCTTTTTTAGACCAAAATGCATTGAAACCAATGTAAATAACAATAATGCATACTTTGTGATAACTCCTCTTGTAGCAAACACAGACAGCTCAAAATTTCACAGATTGTGTTGAAGACCAAGACCCACAAATGTGATGTGAAATGGTTTTTCTCCCATGTTGCGTTTAAGAGAAAACAGCAAATGCTTGTTTTAGGCCAAAATGCATTGAAACCAATGTAAATAACAATAATGCATACTTTGTGATAACTCCTCTTGTAGCAAACACAGACAGCTCAAAATTTCACAGATTGTGTTGAAGACCAAGACCCACAAATGGGATGTGAAATGTTTTTTCTCCCATGTTGCGTTTAAGAGAAAACAACAAATGCTCATTTAAGTCCAAAATGCATTGAAACCAGTGGAAACAACAAAAGCGCATACTTTGTGATATCTCCTCTTGTAGCAAACACAGACAGCTCAAAATTTCACAGATTGTGTTGAAGACCAAGACCCACAAATGTGATGTCAAATTGTTTTTCTCCCATGTTGCGTTTAAGAGAAAACAGCAAATGCTTTTTTAAGGCCAAAATGCATTGAAACCAATGGAAACAACAAAAGTGCATACTTTGTGATATCTCCTCTTGTAGCAAACACAGACAGCTCAAAATTTCACAGATTGTGTTGAAGACCAAGACCCACAAATGGGATGTAAAATGTTTTTTCTCCCATGTTGCATTTAAGAGAAAACAGCAAATGCTCGTTTTAGGCCAAAATGCTTTGAAACCAATGTAAACAACAAAAATGCATACATTGTGATAACTCCTCTTGTAGCAAAAATAGACAGCTCAAAATTTCACAGATTGTGTTGAAGACCAATACCCACAAATGTGATCTGAAATGGTTTTTCTCCCATGTTGTGTTTAACAGAAAACAGCAAATGCTCATTTTAGGCCAAAATGCATTGAAACCAATGGAAACAACAAAAGCGCATACTTTGTGATATCTCCTCTTGTAGCAAACACAGACAGCTCAAAATTTCACAGATTGTATTGAAGACCAAGAACCACAAACGTTATGTGAAATGGTTTTTCTCCCATGTTGTGTTTAAGAGAAAAGAGCAAATGCTCGTTTTAGACCAAAATGCATTGAAACCAATGGAAACAAAAGCGTATACTTTGTGATATCTCCTCTTGTAGCAAACACAGACAGCTCAAAATTTCACAGATTGTGTTGAAGACCAAGACCCACAAATGTGATGTGAAATGGTTTTTCTCCCATGTTGCTTTTAAGAGAAAACAGCAAATGCTCGTTTTAGGCCAAAATGCATTGAAAGCAATGTAAACAACAATAATGCATACTTTGTGATAACTTCTCTTGTAGCAAACACAGACAGCTCAAAATTTCTCAGATTGTGTTGAAGACCAAGACCCACAAGTGTGATGTGAAATGGTTTTTCTCCCATGTTGCATTTAAGAGAAAAGAGCAAATGCTCATTTTAGACCAAAATGCGTTGAAACCAATGGAAACAAAAGCCTATACTTTGTGATATCTCCTCTTGTAGCAAACACAGACAGCTCAAAATTTCACAGATTGTATTGAAGACCAAGACCCACAAACGTTATGTGAAATGGTTTTTCTCCCATGTTGTGTTTAACAGAAAACAGCAAATACTCATTTTAGGCCAAAATGCATTGAATCCTATGGAAACAACAAAAAGCACAATCTTTGTGATATTTCCTCTTGTAGCAAACACAGACAGCACAGAATTTCACAGATTGTGTTGAAGACCAAGATCCACAAATGTGATGTGGAATGGTTTTTCTCCCATGTTGCTTTTAAGAGAAAATAGCAAATGCTCGTTTTAGGCCAAAATGCATTGAAAGCAATGTAAACAACAATAATGCATTCTTTCTGATAACTCCTCTTGTAGCAAACACAGACAGCTCAAAATTTCACAGATTGTGTTGAAGACCAAGACGCACAAATGTGATGTGAAATGGTTTTTCTCCCATTTTGTGTTTAAGAGAAAAGAGCAAATGCTCATTTTAGACCAAAATGCATTGAAAACAATGGAAACTAAAGTGTATACTTTGTGATATCTCCTCTTGAAGCAAACACAGACAGCTCATAATTTCACAGATTGTGTTGAAGACCAAGACCCACAAATGTGATGTGAAATGGTTTTTCTCACATGTTGCTTTTAAGAGAAAACAGCAAATGCTCGTTTTAGGCCAAAATGCATTGAAAGCGATGTAAACAACAATAATGCAGACTTTGTGATAACTCCTCTAGTAGCAAACACAGACAGCTCAAAATTTCACAGATTGTGTTGAAGACTAAGACCCACAAATGTGATGTGAAATGGTTTTTATCCCATCTTGTGTTTAAGAGAAAACAGCAAATGCTCGTTTTAGGCCAAAATGCATTGAAACCAATGGAAACAACAAAAGCGCATACTTTGTGATATCTCCTCCTGTTGCAAACACAGACAGCTCAAAATTTCACAGATTGTGTTGAAGACCAAGACCCACAAATGTGATGTGAAATGGTTTTTCTCCCATGTTGCGTTTAAGAGAAAAGAGCAAATGCTCGTTTTAGACCAAAATGCATTGAAACCAATGGAAACAAAAGCGTATACTTTGTGATATCTCCTCTTGTAGCAAACACAGACAGCTCAAAATTTCACAGATTGTGTTGAAGACCAAGACCCACAAATGTGATGTGAAATGGTTTTTCTCCCATGTTGCTTTTAAGAGAAAACAGCAAATGCTCGTTTTAGGCCAAAATGCATTGAAAGCAATGTAAACAACAATAATGCATACTTTGTGATAACTTCTCTTGTAGCAAACACAGACAGCTCAAAATTTCTCAGATTGTGTTGAAGACCAAGACCCACAAGTGTGATGTGAAATGGTTTTTCTCCCATGTTGCATTTAAGAGAAAAGAGCAAATGCTCATTTTAGACCAAAATGCGTTGAAACCAATGGAAACAAAAGCCTATACTTTGTGATATTTTCTCTTGTAGCAAACACAGACAGCTCAAAATTTCACAGATTGTGTTGAAGACCAAGACCCACAAATGTGATATGAAATGGTTTTTCTCCCATGTTGCTTTTAAGAGAAAACAGCAAATGCTCATTTTAGGCCAAAATGCTTTGAAAGCAATGTAAACAACAATAATGCATACTTTGTGATAACTCCTCTTGCAGCAAACACAGACAGCTCAAAATTTCACAGATTGTGTTGAAGACCAAGACCCACAAATGTGATGTGAAATGTTTTTTCTCCCATGTTGCGTTTAAGAGAAAACAACAAATGCTCATTTAAGTCCAAAATGCATTGAAACCAATGGAAACAACAAAAGCGCATACTTTGTGATATCTCCTCTTGTAGCAAACACAGACAGCTCAAAATTTCACAGATTGTGTTGAAGACCAAGACCCACAAATGTGATGTCAAATTGTTTTTCTCCCATGTTGCGTTTAAGAGAAAACAGCAAATGCTTTTTTAAGACCAAAATGCATTGAAACCAATGGAAACAACAAAAGCGCATACTTTGTGATATCTCCTCTTGTAGCAAACACAGACAGCTCAAAATTTTACAGATTGTGTAGAAGACCAAGACCCACAAATGTGATGTAAAATGGTTTTTCTCCCATGTTGCATTTAAGAGAAAACAGCAAATGCTCGTTTTAGGCCAAAATGCTTTGAAACCAATGTAAACAACAAAAATGCATACTTTGTGATAACTCCTCATGTAGCAAACATAGACAGCTCAAAATTTCACAGATTGTGTTGAAGACCAATACCCACAAATGTGATGTGAAATGGTTTTTATCCCATGTTGCATTTTAAGAAAAAACAACAAATGCTCATTTAAGTCCAAAATGCATTGAAACCAATGGAAACAACAAAAGCGCATACTTTGTGATATCTCCTCTTGTAGCAAACACAGACAGCTCAAAATTTCACAGATTGTATTGAAGACCAAGACCCACAAACGTTATGTGAAATGGTTTTTCTCCCATGTTGTGTTTAACAGAAAAAAGCAAATGCTCATTTTAGGCCAAAATGCATTGAAACCAATGGAAACAACAAAAGTGCATACTTTGTGATATCTCCTCTTGTAGCAAACACAGACAGCTCAAAATTTCACAGATTGTATTGAAGACCAAGACCCACAAACGTTATGTGAAATGGTTTTTCTCCCATGTTGTGTTTAACAGAAAACAGCAAATGCTCATTTTAGGCCAAAATGCATTGAAACCAATGGAAACAACAAAAAGCACAATCTTTGTGATATTTCCTCTTGTAGCAAACACAGACAGCACAAAATTTCACAGATTGTGTTGAAGAACATGATTCACAAATGTGATGTGGAATGGTTTTTCTCCCATGTTGCGTTTAATAGAAAACAGCAAATGCTCATTTTAGGCCAAAATGCATTGAAACCAATGGAAACAACAAAAGCGCATACTTTGTGATATCTCATCTTGTAGCAAACACAGACAGCTCAAAATTTCACAGATTGTGTTGAAGACCAAGACCCACAAATGTGATATGAAATGGTTTTTCTCCCATGTTGCTTTTAAGAGAAAACAGCAAATGCTCATTTTAGGCCAAAATGCTTTGAAAGCAATGTAAACAACAATAATGCATACTTTGTGATAACTCCTCTTGCAGCAAACACAGACAGCTCAAAATTTCACAGATTGTGTTGAAGACCAAGACCCACAAATGTGATGTGAAATGGTTTTTCTCCCATGTTGCGTTTAAGAGAAAATAGCAAATGCTCGTTTTAGACCAAAATGCTTTGAAACCAATGGAAACAAAAACGTATAGTTTGTGATATCTCCTCTTATAGCAAACACAGACAGCTCAAAATTTCACAGATTGTGTTGAAGACCAAGACCCACAAATGTGATGTGGAAATGTTTTTTCTCCCATGTTGCGTTTAAGAGAAAACAACAAATGCTCATTTAAGTCCAAAATGCATTGAAACCAATGGAAACAACAAAAGCGCATACTTTGTGATATCTCCTCTTGTAGCAAACACAGACAGCTCAAAATTTCACAGATTGTGTTGAAGACCAAGACCCACAAATGTGATGTCAAATTGTTTTTCTCCCATGTTGCGTTTAAGAGAAAACAGCAAATGCTTTTTTAAGGCCAAAATGCATTGAAACCAATAGAAACAACAAAAGCGCATACTTTGTGATATCTCCTCTTGTAGCAAACACAGACAGCTCAAAATTTCACAGATTGTGTTGAAGACCAAGACCCACAAATGTGATGTAAAATGGTTTTTCTCCCATGTTGCATTTAAGAGAAAACAGCAAATGCTCGTTTTAGGCCAAAATGCTTTGAAAACAATGTAAACAACAAAAATGCATACTTTGTGATAACTCCTCTTGTAGCAAACATAGACAGCTCAAAATTTAACAGATTGTGTTGAAGACCAATACCCACAAATGTGATGTGAAATGGTTTTTATCCCATGTTGCGTTTTAAGAAAAAACAACAAATGCTCATTTAAGTCCAAAATGCATTGAAACCAATGGAAACAACAAAAGCGCATACTTTGTGATATCTCCTCTTGTAGCAAACACAGACAGCTCAAAATTTCCCAGATTGTATTGAAGACCAAGACCCACAAACGTTATATGAAATGGTTTTTCTCCCATGTTGTGTTTAACAGAAAAAAGCAAATGCTCATTTTAGGCCAAAATGCATTGAAACCAATGGAAACAACAAAAGTGCATACTTTGTGATATCTCCTCTTGTAGCAAACACAGACAGCTCAAAATTTCACAGATTGTATTGAAGACCAAGACCCACAAACGTTATGTTAAATAGTTTTTCTCCCATGTTGTGTTTAACAGAAAAAAGCAAATGCTCATTTTAGGCCAAAATGCATTGAAACCAATGGAAACAACAAAAGTGCATACTTTGTGATATCTCCTCTTGTAGCAAACACAGACAGCTCAAAATTTCAGAGATTGTATTGAAGACCAAGACCCACAAACGTTATGTGAAATGGTTTTTCTCCCATGTTGTGTTTAACAGAAAACAGCAAATGCTCATTTTAGGCCAAAATGCATTGAAACCAATGGAAACAACAAAAAGCACAATTTTTGTCATATCTCCTCTTGTAGCAAACACAGACAGCACAAAATTTCACAGATTGTGTTGAAGAACAAGATTCACAAATGTGATGTGGAATGGTTTTTCTCCCATGTTGTGTTTAACAGAAAACAGCAAATGCTCATTTTAGGCCAAAATGCATTGAAACCAATGGAAACAACAAAAAGCACAAACTTTGTGATATCTCATCTTGTAGCAAAAACAGACAGCTCAAAATTTCACAGATTGTGTTGAAGACCAAGACCCACAAATGTGATGTGAAATGGTTTTTCTCCCATGTTGCATTTAAGAGAAAACAGCAAATGCTCGTTTTAGGCCAAAATGCATTGAAACCAATGTAAACAACAATAATGCATACTTTGTGATAACTCCTCTTGTAGCAAACACAGACAGCTCAAAATTTCACAGATTGTGTTGAAGACCAAGACCCACAAATGTGATGTGAAATGGTTTTTCTCCCATGTTGCATTTAAGAGAAAACAGCAAATGTTCGTTTTAGGCCAAAATGCTTTGAAACCAATGTAAACAACAAAAATGCATACTTTGTGATAACTCCTCTTGTAGCAAAAATAGACAGCTCAAAATTTCACAGATTGTGTTGAAGACCAATACCCACAAATGTGATCTGAAATGGTTTTTCTCCCATGTTGCGTTTTAAGAAAAAACAACAAATGCTCATTTAAGTTCAAAATGCATTGAAACCAATGGAAACAACAAAAGCGCATACTTTGTGATAACTCCTCTTGTAGCAAACACAGACAGCTCAAAATTTCACAGATTGTGTTGAAGACCAAGACGCACAAATGTGATGTGAAATGGTTTTTCTCCCATGTTGCGTTTAAGAGAAAAGAGCAAATGCTCGTTTTAGACCAAAATGCATTGAAACCAATGGAAACAAAAGCGTATACTTTGTGATATCTCCTCTTGTAGCAAACACAGACAGCTCAAAATTTCACAGATTGTATTGAAGACCAAGACCCACAAATGTGATGTGAAATGGTTTTTCTCCCATGTTGCTTTTAAGAGAAAATAGCAAATGCTTGTTTTAGGCCAAAATGCATTGAAAGCAATGTAAACAACAATAATGCATACTTTGTGATAACTCCTCTTGTAGCAAACATAGACAGCTCAAAATTTCACAGATTGTGTTGAAGACCAAGCCCCACAAGTGTGATGTGAAATGGTTTTTCTCCCATGTTGCATTTAAGAGAAAAGAGCAAATGCTCGTTTTAGACCAAAATGCATTGAAACCAATGGAAACAAAAGTGTATACTTTGTGATATTTTCTCTTGTAGCAAACACAGACAGCTCAAAATTTCACAGGTTGTGTTGAAGACCAAGACCCACAAATGTGATATGAAATGGTTTTTCTCCCTTGTTGCTTTTAAGAGAAAACAGCAAATGCTCGTTTTAGGCCAAAATGCTTTGAAACCAAAGTAAACAACAAAAATACATACTTTGTGATAACTCCTCTTGTAGCAAACACAGACAGCTCAAAATTTCACAGATTGTGTTGAAGACCAATACCCACAAATGTGATGTGAAATGGTTTTTCTCCCATGTTGCGTTTTAAGAAAAAACAACAAATGCTCATTTAAGTCCAAAATGCATTGAAACCAATGGAAACAACAAAAGCGCATACTTTGTGATATCTCCTCTTGTAGCAAACACAGACAGCTCAAAATTTCACAGATTGTATTGAAGACCAAGACCCACAAACCTTATGTGAAATGGTTTTTCTCCCATGTTGTATTTAACAAAAAACAGCAAATGCTCATTTTAGGCCGAAATGCATTGAAACCAATGGAAACAACAAAAAGCACAATCTTTGTGATATTTCCTCTTGAAGCAAACACAGACAGCACAAAATTTCACAGATTGTGTTGAAGACCAAGATCCACAAATGTGATGTGGAATGGTTTTTCTCCCATGTTGCTTTTAAGAGAAAACAGCAAATGCTCGTTTTAGGCCAAAATGCATTGAAACCAATGTAAACAACAATAATGCATTCTTTCTGATAACTCCTCTTGTAGCAAACACAGACAGCTCAAAATTTCACAGATTGTGTTGAAGACCAAGACCCACAAATGTGATGTGAAATGGTTTTTCTCACATGTTGCTTTTAAGAGAAAACAGCAAATGCTCGTTTTAGGCCAAAATGCATTGAAAGCGATGTAAACAACAATAATGCAGACTTTGTGATAACTCCTCTAGTAGCAAACACAGACAGCTCAAAATTTCACAGATTGTGTTGAAGACTAAGACCCACAAATGTGATGTGAAATGGTTTTTATCCCATCTTGTGTTTAAGAGAAAACAGCAAATGCTCGTTTTAGGCCAAAATGCATTGAAACCAATGGAAACAACAAAAGTGCATACTTTGTGATATCTCCTCCTGTTGCAAACACAGACAGCTCAAAATTTCACAGATTGTGTTGAAGACCAAGACCCACAAATGTGATGTGAAATGGTTTTTCTCCCATTTTATA
Organism: Taudactylus pleione; assembly: GCA_031769625.1. Taxonomy (NCBI): domain Eukaryota; kingdom Metazoa; phylum Chordata; class Amphibia; order Anura; family Myobatrachidae; genus Taudactylus; species Taudactylus pleione. The sequence continues at coordinate 79,962 of JAUIMM010003137.1, read as the reverse complement.
TTTAAGAGAAAACAGCAAATGCTTTTTTAGACCAAAATGCATTGAAACCAATGTAAATAACAATAATGCATACTTTGTGATAACTCCTCTTGTAGCAAACACAGACAGCTCAAAATTTCACAGATTGTGTTGAAGACCAAGACCCACAAATGTGATGTGAAATGGTTTTTCTCCCATGTTGCGTTTAAGAGAAAACAGCAAATGCTCGTTTTAGGCCAAAATGCATTGAAACCAATGTAAATAACAATAATGCATACTTTGTGATAACTCCTCTTGTAGCAAACACAGACAGCTCAAAATTTCACAGATTGTGTTGAAGACCAAGACCCACAAATGTGATGTGAAATGTTTTTTCTCCCATGTTGCGTTTAAGAGAAAACAACAAATGCTCATTTAAGTCCAAAATGCATTGAAACCAGTGGAAACAACAAAAGCGCATACTTTGTGATATCTCCTCTTGTAGCAAACACAGACAGCTCAAAATTTCACAGATTGTGTTGAAGACCAAGACCCACAAATGTGATGTCAAATTGTTTTTCTCCCATGTTGCGTTTAAGAGAAAACAGCAAATGCTTTTTTAAGGCCAAAATGCATTGAAACCAATGGAAACAACAAAAGTGCATACTTTGTGATATCTCCTCTTTTAGCAAACACAGACAGCTCAAAATTTCACAGATTGTGTTGAAGACCAAGACCCACAAATGTGATGTAAAATGTTTTTTCTCCCATGTTGCATTTAAGAGAAAACAGCAAATGCTCGTTTTAGGCCAAAATGCTTTGAAACCAATGTAAACAACAAAAATGCATACTTTGTGATAACTCCTCTTGTAGCAAAAATAGACAGCTCAAAATTTCACAGATTGTGTTGAAGACCAATACCCACAAATGTGATCTGAAATGGTTTTTCTCCCATGTTGTGTTTAACAGAAAACAGCAAATGCTCATTTTAGGCCAAAATGCATTGAAACCAATGGAAACAACAAAAGCGCATACTTTGTGATATCTCCTCTTGTAGCAAACACAGACAGCTCAAAATTTCCCAGATTGTATTGAAGACCAAGACCCACAAACGTTATATGAAATGGTTTTTCTCCCATGTTGTGTTTAACAGAAAAAAGCAAATGCTCATTTTAGGCCAAAATGCATTGAAACCAATGGAAACAACAAAAGTGCATACTTTGTGATATCTCCTCTTGTAGCAAACACAGACAGCTCAACATTTCACAGATTGTATTGAAGACCAAGACCCACAAACGTTATGTGAAATGGTTTTTCTCCCATGTTGTGTTTAACAGAAAACAGCAAATGCTCATTTTAGGCCAAAATGCATTGAAACCAATGGAAACAACAAAAAGCACAAACTTTGTGATATCTCATCTTGTAGCAAAAACAGACAGCTCAAAATTTCACAGATTGTGTTGAAGACCAAGACCCACAAATGTGATGTGAAATGGTTTTTCTCCCATGTTGCATTTAAGAGAAAACAGCAAATGCTCGTTTTAGGCCAAAATGCATTGAAACCAATGTAAACAACAATAATGCATACTTTGTGATAACTCCTCTTGTAGCAAACACAGACAGCTCAAAATTTCACAGATTGTGTTGAAGACCAAGACCCACAAATGTGATGTGAAATGGTTTTTCTCCCATGTTGCATTTAAGAGAAAACAGCAAATGTTCGTTTTAGGCCAAAATGCTTTGAAACCAATGTAAACAACAAAAATGCATACTTTGTGATAACTCCTCTTGTAGCAAAAATAGACAGCTCAAAATTTCACAGATTGTGTTGAAGACCAATACCCACAAATGTGATCTGAAATGGTTTTTCTCCCATGTTGCGTTTTAAGAAAAAACAACAAATGCTCATTTAAGTTCAAAATGCATTGAAACCAATGGAAACAACAAAAGCGCATACTTTGTGATATCTCCTCTTGTAGCAAACACAGACAGCTCAAAATTTCACAGATTGTATTGAAGACCAAGAACCACAAACGTTATGTGAAATGGTTTTTCTCCCATGTTGTGTTTAACAGAAAACAGCAAATACTCATTTTAGGCCAAAATTCATTGAATCCTATGGAAACAACAAAAAGCACAATCTTTGTGATATTTCCTCTTGTAGCAAACACAGACAGCACAGAATTTCACAGATTGTGTTGAAGACCAAGATCCACAAATGTGATGTGGAATGGTTTTTCTCCCATGTTGCTTTTAAGAGAAAATAGCAAATGCTCGTTTTAGGCCAAAATGCATTGAAAGCAATGTAAACAACAATAATGCATTCTTTCTGATAACTCCTCTTGTAGCAAACACAGACAGCTCAAAATTTCACAGATTGTGTTGAAGACCAAGACGCACAAATGTGATGTGAAATGGTTTTTCTCCCATGTTGCGTTTAAGAGAAAAGAGCAAATGCTCGTTTTAGACCAAAATGCATTGAAACCAATGGAAACAAAAGCGTATACTTTGTGATATCTCCTCTTGTAGCAAACACAGACAGCTCAAAATTTCACAGATTGTATTGAAGACCAAGACCCACAAATGTGATGTGAAATGGTTTTTCTCCCATGTTGCTTTTAAGAGAAAATAGCAAATGCTTGTTTTAGGCCAAAATGCATTGAAAGCAATGTAAACAACAATAATGCATACTTTGTGATAACTCCTCTTGTAGCAAACATAGACAGCTCAAAATTTCACAGATTGTGTTGAAGACCAAGACCCACAAGTGTGATGTGAAATGGTTTTTCTCCCATGTTGCATTTAAGAGAAAAGAGCAAATGCTCGTTTTAGACCAAAATGCGTTGAAACCAATGGAAACAAAAGTGTATACTTTGTGATATTTTCTCTTGTAGCAAACACAGACAGCTCAAAATTTCACAGGTTGTGTTGAAGACCAAGACCCACAAATGTGATATGAAATGGTTTTTCTCCCTTTTTGCTTTTAAGAGAAAACAGCAAATGCTCGTTTTAGGCCAAAATGCTTTGAAACCAAAGTAAACAACAAAAATAAATACTTTGTGATAACTCCTCTTGTAGCAAACACAGACAGCTCAAAATTTCACAGATTGTGTTGAAGACCAATACCCACAAATGTGATGTGAAATGGTTTTTCTCCCATGTTGCGTTTTAAGAAAAAACAACAAATGCTCATTTAAGTCCAAAATGCATTGAAACCAATGGAAACAACAAAAAGCACAATCTTTGTGATATTTCCTCTTGAAGCAAACACAGACAGCACAAAATTTCACAGATTGTGTTGAAGACCAAGATCCACAAATGTGATGTGGAATGGTTTTTCTCCCATGTTGCTTTTAAGAGAAAACAGCAAATGCTCGTTTTAGGCCAAAATGCATTGAAACCAATGTAAACAACAATAATGCATTCTTTCTGATAACTCCTCTTGTAGCAAACACAGACAGCTCAAAATTTCACAGATTGTGTTGAAGACCAAGACCCACAAATGTGATGTGAAATGATTTTTCTCCCATGTTGTGTTTAAGAGAAAAGAGCAAATGCTCGTTTTAGACCAAAATGCATTGAAAACAATGGAAACTAAAGTGTATACTTTGTGATATCTCCTCTTGAATCAAACACAGACAGCTCATAATTTCACAGATTGTGTTGAAGACCAAGACCCACAAATGTGATGTGAAATGGTTTTTCTCACATGTTGCTTTTAAGAGAAAACAGCAAATGCTCGTTTTAGGCCAAAATGCATTGAAAGCGATGTAAACAACAATAATGCAGACTTTGTGATAACTCCTCTAGTAGCAAACACAGACAGCTCAAAATTTCACAGATTGTGTTGAAGACTAAGACCCAAAAATGTGATGTGAAATGGTTTTTATCCCATCTTGTGTTTAAGAGAAAACAGCAAATGCTCGTTTTAGGCCAAAATGCATTGAAACCAATGGAAACAACAAAAGCGCATACTTTGTGATATCTCCTCCTGTTGCAAACACAGACAGCTCAAAATTTCACAGATTGTGTTGAAGACCAAGACCCACAAATGTGATGTGAAATGGTTTTTCTCCCATTTTATATTTAAGAGAAAACAGCAAATGCTTTTTTAGACCAAAATGCATTGAAACCAATGTAAATAACAATAATGCATACTTTGTGATAACTCCTCTTGTAGCAAACACAGACAGCTCAAAATTTCACAGATTGTGTTGAAGACCAAGACCCACAAATGTGATGTGAAATGGTTTTTCTCCCATGTTGCGTTTAAGAGAAAACAGCAAATGCTAGTTTTAGGCCAAAATGCATTGAAACCAATGTAAATAACAATAATGCATACTTTGTGATAACTCCTCTTGTAGCAAACACAGACAGCTCAAAATTTCACAGATTGTGTTGAAGACCAAGACCCACAAATGTGATGTGAAATGTTTTTTCTCCCATGTTGCGTTTAAGAGAAAACAACAAATGCTCATTTAAGTCCAAAATGCATTGAAACCAGTGGAAACAACAAAAGCGCATACTTTGTGATATCTCCTCTTGTAGCAAACACAGACAGCTCAAAATTTCACAGATTGTGTTGAAGACCAAGACCCACAAATGTGATGTCAAATTGTTTTTCTCCCATGTTGCGTTTAAGAGAAAACAGCAAATGCTTTTTTAAGGCCAAAATGCATTGAAACCAATGGAAACAACAAAAGTGCATACTTTGTGATATCTCCTCTTTTAGCAAAAATAGACAGCTCAAAATTTCACAGATTGTGTTGAAGACCAATACCCACAAATGTGATCTGAAATGGTTTTTCTCCCATGTTGTGTTTAACAGAAAACAGCAAATGCTCATTTTAGGCCAAAATGCATTGAAACCAATGGAAACAACAAAAGCGCATACTTTGTGATATCTCCTCTTGTAGCAAACACAGACAGCTCAAAATTTCACAGATTGTATTGAAGACCAAGAACCACAAACGTTATGTGAAATGGTTTTTCTCCCATGTTGTGTTTAACAGAAAACAGCAAATACTAATTTTAGGCCAAAATGCATTGAATCCAATGGAAACAACAAAAAGCACAATCTTTGTGATATTTCCTCTTGTAGCAAACACAGACAGCTCAAAATTTCACAGATTGTGTTGAAGACCAAGACCCACAAATGTGATGTGAAATGGTTTTTCTCCCATGTTGCGTTTAAGAGAAAAGAGCAAATGCTCGTTTTAGACCAAAATGCATTGAAACCAATGGAAACAAAAGCGTATACTTTGTGATATCTCCTCTTGTAGCAAACACAGACAGCTCAAAATTTCACAGATTGTGTTGAAGACCAAGACCCACAAATGTGATGTGAAATGGTTTTTCTCCCATGTTGCTTTTAAGAGAAAACAGCAAATGCTCGTTTTAGGCCAAAATGCATTGAAAGCAATGTAAACAACAATAATGCATACTTTGTGATAACTTCTCTTGTAGCAAACACAGACAGCTCAAAATTTCTCAGATTGTGTTGAAGACCAAGACCCACAAGTGTGATGTGAAATGGTTTTTCTCCCATGTTGCATTTAAGAGAAAAGAGCAAATGCTCATTTTAGACCAAAATGCGTTGAAACCAATGGAAACAAAAGCCTATACTTTGTGATATTTTCTCTTGTAGCAAACACAGACAGCTCAAAATTTCACAGATTGTGTTGAAGACCAAGACCCACAAATGTGATATGAAATGGTTTTTCTCCCATGTTGCTTTTAAGAGAAAACAGCAAATGCTCATTTTAGGCCAAAATGCTTTGAAAGCAATGTAAACAACAATAATGCATACTTTGTGATAACTCCTCTTGCAGCAAACACAGACAGCTCAAAATTTCACAGATTGTGTTGAAGACCAAGACCCACAAATGTGATGTGAAATGTTTTTTCTCCCATGTTGCGTTTAAGAGAAAACAACAAATGCTCATTTAAGTCCAAAATGCATTGAAACCAATGGAAACAACAAAAGCGCATACTTTGTGATATCTCCTCTTGTAGCAAACACAGACAGCTCAAAATTTCACAGATTGTGTTGAAGACCAAGACCCACAAATGTGATGTCAAATTGTTTTTCTCCCATGTTGCGTTTAAGAGAAAACAGCAAATGCTTTTTTAAGACCAAAATGCATTGAAACCAATGGAAACAACAAAAGCGCATACTTTGTGATATCTCCTCTTGTAGCAAACACAGACAGCTCAAAATTTCACAGATTGTGTAGAAGACCAAGACCCACAAATGTGATGTAAAATGGTTTTTCTCCCATGTTGCATTTAAGAGAAAACAGCAAATGCTCGTTTTAGGCCAAAATGCTTTGAAACCAATGTAAACAACAAAAATGCATACTTTGTGATAACTCCTCATGTAGCAAACATAGACAGCTCAAAATTTCACAGATTGTGTTGAAGACCAATACCCACAAATGTGATGTGAAATGGTTTTTATCCCATGTTGCATTTTAAGAAAAAACAACAAATGCTCATTTAAGTCCAAAATGCATTGAAACCAATGGAAACAACAAAAGCGCATACTTTGTGATATCTCCTCTTGTAGCAAACACAGACAGCTCAAAATTTCACAGATAGTATTGAAGACCAAGACCCACAAACGTTATGTGAAATGGTTTTTCTCCCATGTTGTGTTTAACAGAAAACAGCAAATGCTCATTTTAGGCCAAAATGCATTGAAACCAATGGAAACAACAAAAAGCACAATCTTTGTGATATTTCCTCTTGTAGCAAACACAGACAGCACAAAATTTCACAGATTGTGTTGAAGAACATGATTCACAAATGTGATGTGGAATGGTTTTTCTCCCATGTTGCGTTTAATAGAAAACAGCAAATGCTCATTTTAGGCCAAAATGCATTGAAACCAATGGAAACAACAAAAGCGCATACTTTGTGATATCTCATCTTGTAGCAAACACAGACAGCTCAAAATTTCACAGATTGTGTTGAAGACCAAGACCCACAAATGTGATATGAAATGGTTTTTCTCCCATGTTGCTTTTAAGAGAAAACAGCAAATGCTCATTTTAGGCCAAAATGCTTTGAAAGCAATGTAAACAACAATAATGCATACTTTGTGATAACTCCTCTTGCAGCAAACACAGACAGCTCAAAATTTCACAGATTGTGTTGAAGACCAAGACCCACAAATGTGATGTGAAATGGTTTTTCTCCCATGTTGCGTTTAAGAGAAAACAGCAAATGCTCGTTTTAGACCAAAATGCATTGAAACCAATGGAAACAAAAACGTATAGTTTGTGATATCTCCTCTTATAGCAATCACAGACAGCTCAAAATTTCACAGATTGTGTTGAAGACCAAGACCCACAAATGTGATGTGAAATGTTTTTTCTCCCATGTTGCGTTTAAGAGAAAACAACAAATGCTCATTTAAGTCCAAAATGCATTGAAACCAATGGAAACAACAAAAGCGCATACTTTGTGATATCTCCTCTTGTAGCAAACACAGACAGCTCAAAATTTCACAGATTGTGTTGAAGACCAAGACCCACAAATGTGATGTCAAATTGTTTTTCTCCCATGTTGCGTTTAAGAGAAAACAGCAAATGCTTTTTTAAGGCCAAAATGCATTGAAACCAATGGAAACAACAAAAGCGCATACTTTGTGATATCTCCTCTTGTAGCAAACACAGACAGCTCAAAATTTCACAGATTGTGTTGAAGACCAAGACCCACAAATGTGATGTAAAATGGTTTTTCTCCCATGTTGCATTTAAGAGAAAACAGCAAATGCTCGTTTTAGGCCAAAATGCTTTGAAAACAATGTAAACAACAAAAATGCATACTTTGTGAAAACTCCTCTTGTAGCAAACATAGACAGCTCAAAATTTCACAGATTGTGTTGAAGACCAATACCCACAAATGTGATGTGAAATGGTTTTTATCCCATGTTGCGTTTTAAGAAAAAACAACAAATGCTCATTTAAGTCCAAAATGCATTGAAACCAATGGAAACAACAAAAGCGCATACTTTGTGATATCTCCTCTTGTAGCAAACACAGACAGCTCAAAATTTCCCAGATTGTATTGAAGACCAAGACCCACAAACGTTACATGAAATGGTTTTTCTCCCATGTTGTGTTTAACAGAAAAAAGCAAATGCTCATTTTAGGCCAAAATGCATTGAAACCAATGGAAACAACAAAAGTGCATACTTTGTGATATCTCCTCTTGTAGCAAACACAGACAGCTCAAAATTTCACAGATTGTATTGAAGACCAAGACCCACAAAGGTTATGTGAAATGGTTTTTCTCCCATGTTGTGTTTAACAGAAAACAGCAAATGCTCATTTTAGGCCAAAATGCATTGAAACCAATGGAAACAACAAAAAGCACAATCTTTGTGATATTTCCTCTTGTAGCGAACACAGACAGCACAAAATTTCACAGATTGTGTTGAAGAACATGATTCACAAATGTGATGTGGAATGGTTTTTCTCCCATGTTGCGTTTAATAGAAAACAGCAAATGCTCATTTTAGGCCAAAATGCATTGAAACCAATGGAAACAACAAAAGCGCATACTTTGTGATATCTCATCTTGTAGCAAACACAGACAGCTCAAAATTTCACAGATTGTGTTGAAGACCAAGACCCACAAATGTGATATGAAATGGTTTTTCTCCCATGTTGCTTTTAAGAGAAAACAGCAAATGCTCATTTTAGGCCAAAATGCTTTGAAAGCAATGTAAACAACAATAATGCATACTTTGTGATAACTCCTCTTGCAGCAAACACAGACAGCTCAAAATTTCACAGATTGTGTTGAAGACCAAGACCCACAAATGTGATGTGAAATGGTTTTTCTCCCATGTTGCGTTTAAGAGAAAACAGCAAATGCTCGTTTTAGACCAAAATGCATTGAAACCAATGGAAACAAAAACGTATAGTTTGTGATATCTCCTCTTATAGCAAACACAGACAGCTCAAAATTTCACAGATTGTGTTGAAGACCAAGACCCACAAATGTGATGTGAAATGTTTTTTCTCCCATGTTGCGTTTAAGAGAAAACAACAAATGCTCATTTAAGTCCAAAATGCATTGAAACCAATGGAAACAACAAAAGCGCATACTTTGTGATATCTCCTCTTGTAGCAAACACAGACAGCTCAAAATTTCCCAGATTGTGTTGAAGACCAAGACCCACAAATGTGATGTCAAATTGTTTTTCTCCCATGTTGCGTTTAAGAGAAAACAGCAAATGCTTTTTTAAGGCCAAAATGCATTGAAACCAATGGAAACAACAAAAGCGCATACTTTGTGATATCTCCTCTTGTAGCAAACACAGACAGCTCAAAATTTCCCAGATTGTATTGAAGACCAAGACCCACAAACATTATATGAAATGGTTTTTCTCCCATGTTGTTTTTAACAGAAAAAAGCAAATGCTCATTTTAGGCCAAAATGCATTGAAACCAATGGAAACAACAAAAGTGCATACTTTGTGATATCTCCTCTTGTAGCAAACACAGACAGCTCAAAATTTCACAGATTGTATTGAAGACCAAGACCCACAAACGTTATGTTAAATGGTTTTTCTCCCATGTTGTGTTTAACAGAAAAAAGCAAATGCTCATTTTAGGCCAAAATGCATTGAAACCAATGGAAACAACAAAAGTGCATACTTTGTGATATCTCCTCTTGTAGCAAACACAGACAGCTCAAAATTTCACAGATTGTATTGAAGACCAAGACCCACAAACGTTATGTGAAATGGTTTTTCTCCCATGTTGTGTTTAACAGAAAACAGCAAATGCTCATTTTAGGCCAAAATGCATTGAAACCAATGGAAACAACAAAAAGCACAATTTTTGTCATATCTCCTCTTGTAGCAAACACAGACAGCACAAAATTTCACAGATTGTGTTGAAGAACAAGATTCACAAATGTGATGTGGAATGGTTTTTCTCCCATGTTGTGTTTAACAGAAAACAGCAAATGCTCATTTTAGGCCAAAATGCATTGAAACCAATGGAAACAACAAAAAGCACAAACTTTGTGATATCTCATCTTGTAGCAAAAACAGACAGCTCAAAATTTCACAGATTGTGTTGAAGACCAAGACCCACAAATGTGATGTGAAATGGTTTTTCTCCCATGTTGCATTTAAGAGAAAACAGCAAATGCTCGTTTTAGGCCAAAATGCATTGAAACCAATGTAAACAACAATAATGCATACTTTGTGATAACTCCTCTTGTAGCAAACACAGACAGCTCAAAATTTCACAGATTGTGTTGAAGACCAAGACCCACAAATGGATGTGAAATGGTTTTTCTCCCATGTTGCTTTTAAGAGAAAACAGCAAATGCTCGTTTTAGGCCAAAATGCATTGAAAGCAATGTAAACAACAATAATGCATTCTTTCTGATAACTCCTCTTGTAGCAAACACAGACAGCTCAAAATTTCACAGATTGTGTTGAAGACGAAGACCCACAAATGTGATGTGAAATGGTTTTTCTCCCAAGTTGTGTTTAACAGAAAACAGCAAATGCTCATTTTAGGTCAAAATACATTGAAACCAATGGAAACTACAAAAAGCGCAATATTTGTGATATCTCCTCTTGTAGCAAACACAGACAGCACAAAATTTCACAGATTGTGTTGAAGACCAAGATCCACAAATGTGATGTGGAATGGTTTTTCTCCCATGTTGCTTTTAAGAGAAAACAGCAAATGCTCGTTTTAGTCCAAAATGCATTGAAACCAATGTAAACAAAAATAATGCATTCTTTCTGATAACTCCTCTTGTAGCAAACACAGACAGCTCAAAATTTCACAGATTGTGTTGAAGACCAAGACCCACAAATGTGATGTGAAATGGTTTTTCTCCCATTTTGTGTTTAAGAGAAAAGAGCAAATGCTCGTTTTAGACCAAAATGCATTGAAAACAATGGAAACTAAAGCGTATACTTTGTGATATCTCCTCTTGTAGCAAACACAGACAGCTCATAATTTCACAGATTGTGTTGAAGACCAAGACCCACAAATGTGATGTGAAATGGTTTTTCTCCCATGTTGCTTTTAAGAGAAAACAGCAAATGCTCGTTTTAGGCCAAAATGCATTGAAAGCGATGTAAACAACAATAATGCAGACTTTGTGATAACTCCTCTAGTAGCAAACACAGACAGCTCAAAATTTCACAGATTGTGTTGAAGACAAAGACCCACAAATGTGATGTGAAATGGTTTTTATCCCATCTTGTGTTTAAGAGAAAACAGCAAATGCTCGTTTTAGGCCAAAATGCATTGAAACCAATGGAAACAACAAAAGCGCATACTTTGTGATATCTCCTCCTGTTGCAAACACAGACAGCTCAAAATTTCACAGATTGTGTTGAAGACCAAGACCCACAAATGTGATGTGAAATGGTTTTTCTCCCATTTTATATTTAAGAGAAAACAGCAAATGCTTTTTTAGACCAAAATGCATTGAAACCAATGTAAATAACAATAATGCATACTTTGTGATAACTCCTCTTGTAGCAAACACAGACAGCTCAAAATTTCACAGATTGTGTTGAAGACCAAGACCCACAAATGTGATGTGAAATGGTTTTTCTCCCATGTTGCGTTTAAGAGAAAACAGCAAATGCTCGTTTTAGGCCAAAATGCATTGAAACCAATGTAAATAACAATAATGCATACTTTGTGATAACTCCTCTTGTAGCAAACACAGACAGCTCAAAATGTAACAGATTGTGTTGAAGACCAAGACCCACAAATGTGATGTGAAATGTTTTTTCTCCCATGTTGCGTTTAAGAGAAAACAACAAATGCTCATTTAAGTCCAAAATGCATTGAAACCAGTGGAAACAACAAAAGCGCACACTTTGTGATATCTCCTCTTGTAGCAAACACAGACAGCTCAAAATTTCACAGATTGTGTTGAAGACCAAGACCCACAAATGTGATGTCAAATTGTTTTTCTCCCATGTTGCGTTTAAGAGAAAACAGCAAATGCTTTTTTAAGGCCAAAATGCATTGAAACCAATGGAAACAACAAAAGTGCATACTTTGTGATATCTCCTCTTGTATCAAACACAGACAGCTCAAAATTTCACAGATTGTGTTGAAGACCAAGACCCACAAATGTGATGTAAAATGTTTTTTCTCCCATGTTGCATTTAAGAGAAAACAGCAAATGCTCGTTTTAGGCCAAAATGCTTTGAAACCAATGTAAACAACAAAAATGCATACTTTGTGATATCTCCTCTTGTAGCAAACACAGACAGCTCAAAATTTCACAGATTGTATTGAAGACCAAGAACCACAAACGTAATGTGAAATGGTTTTTCTCCCATGTTGTGTTCAACAGAAAACAGCAAATACTAATTTTAGGCCAAAATGCATTGAATCCAATAGAAACAACAAAAAGCACAATATTTGTGATATTTCCTCTTGTAGCAAACACAGACAGCACAAAATTTCACAGATTGTGTTGAAGACCAAGATCCACAAATGTGATGTGGAATGGTTTTTCTCCCATGTTGCTTTTAAGAGAAAACAGCAAATGCTCATTTTAGGCCAAAATGCATTGAAAGCAATGTAAACAACAATAATGCATTCTTTCTGATAACTCCTCTTGTAGCAAACACAGACAGCTCAAAATTTCACAGATTGTGTTGAAGACCAAGACCCACAAATGTGATGTGAAATGGTTTTTCTCCCATGTTGCGTTTAAGAGAAAAGAGCAAATGCTCGTTTTAGACCAAAATGCATTGAAACCAATGGAAACAAAAGTGTATACTTTGTGATATCTCCTCTTGTAGCAAACACAGACAGCTCAAAATTTCAAAGATTGTGTTGAAGACTAAGACCCACAAATGTGATGTGAAATGGTTTTTCTCCCATGTTGCTTTTAAGAGAAAACAGCAAATGCTCGTTTTAGGCCAAAATGTATTGAAAGCAATGTAAACAACAATAATGCATACTTTGTGATAACTCCTCTTGTAGCAAACACAGACAGCTCAAAATTTCTCAGATTGTGTTGAAGACCAAGACCCACAAGTGTGATGTGAAATGGTTTTTCTCCCATGTTGCATTTAAGAGAAAAGAGCAAATGCTCCTTTTAGACCAAAATGCGTTGAAACCAATGGAAACAAAAGCGTATACTTTGTGATATTTTCTCTTCTAGCAAACACAGACAGCTCAAAATTTCACAGATTGTGTTGAAGACCAAGACCCACAAATGTGATATGAAATGGTTTTTCTCCCATGTTGCTTTTAAGAGAAAACAGCAAATGCTCATTTTAGGCCAAAATGCTTTGAAAGCAATGTAAACAACAATAATGCATACTTTGTGATATCTCCTCTTGTAGCAAACACAGACAGCTCAAAATTTCACAGATTGTGTTGAAGACCAAGACCCACAAATGTGATGTGAAATGTTTTTTCTCCCATGTTGCGTTTAAGAGAAAACAACAAATGCTCATTTAAGTCCAAAATGCATTGAAACCAATGGAAACAACAAAAGCGCATACTTTGTGATATCTCCTCTTGTAGCAAACACAGACAGCTCAAAATTTCACAGATTGTGTTGAAGACCAAGACCCACAAATGTGATGTCAAATTGTTTTTCTCCCATGTTGCGTTTAAGAGAAAACAGCAAATGCTTTTTTAAGACCAAAATGCATTGAAACCAATGGAAACAACAAAAGCGCATACTTTGTGATATCTCCTCTTGTAGCAAACACAGACAGCTCAAAATTTCACAGATTGTATTGAAGACCAAGACCAACAAACATTATGTGAAATGGTTTTTCTCCCATGTTGTGTTTAACAGAAAAAAGCAAATGCTCATTTTAGGCCAAAATGCATTGAAACCAATGGAAACAACAAAAGTGCATACTTTGTGATACCTCCTCTTGTAGCAAACACAGACAGCTCAAAATTTCACAGATTGTATTGAAGACCAAGACCCACAAACGTTATGTGAAATGGTTTTTCTCCCATGTTGTGTTAAACAGAAAACAGCAAATGCTCATTTTAGGCCAAAATGCATTGAAACCAATGGAAACAACAAAAAGCACAATCTTTGTGATATTTCCTCTTGTAGCAAACACAGACAGCACAAAATTTCACAGATTGTGTTGAAGAACATGATTCACAAATGTGATGTGGAATGGTTTATCTCCCATGTTGCGTTTAAGAGAAAACAGCAAATGCTCATTTTAGGCCAAAATGCATTGAAACCAATGGAAACAACAAAAGCGCATACTTTGTGATATCTCATCTTGTAGCAAACACAGACAGCTCAAAATTTCACAGATTGTGTTGAAGACCAAGACCCACAAATGTGATATGAAATGGTTTTTCTCCCATGTTGCTTTTAAGAGAAAACAGCAAATGCTCATTTTAGGCCAAAATGCTTTGAAAGCAATGTAAACAACAATAATGCATACTTTGTGATAACTCCTCTTGTAGCAAACACAGACAGCTCAAAATTTCACAGATTGTGTTGAAGACCAAGACCCACAAATGTGATGTCAAATTGTTTTTCTCCCATGTTGCGTTTAAGAGAAAACAGCAAATGCTTTTTTAAGGCCAAAATGCATTGAAACCAATGGAAACAACAAAAGCGCATACTTTGTGATATCTCCTCTTGTAGCAAACACAGACAGATCAAAATTTCACAGATTGTGTTGAAGACCAAGACCCACAAATGTGATGTAAAATGGTTTTTCTCCCATGTTGCATTTAAGAGAAAACAGCAAATGCTCATTTTAGGCCAAAATGCTTTGAAACCAATGTAAACAACAAAAATGCATACTTTGTGATAACTCCTCTTGTAGCAAACATAGACAGCTCAAAATTTCACAGATTGTGTTGAAGACCAATACCCACAAATGTGATGTGAAATGGTTTTTATCCGATGTTGCGTTTTAAGAAAAAACAACAAATGCTCATTTAAGTCCAAAATGCATTGAAACCAATGGAAACAACAAAAGCGCATACTTTGTGATATCTCCTCTAGTAGCAAACACAGACAGCTCAAAATTTCCCAGATTGTATTGAAGACCAAGACCCACAAACGTTATATGAAATGGTTTTTCTCCCATGTTGTGTTTAACAGAAAAAAGCAAATGCTCATTTTAGGCCAAAATGCATTGAAACCAATGGAAACAACAAAAGTGCATACTTTGTGATATCTCCTCTTGTAGCAAACACAGACAGCTCAAAATTTCACAGATTGTATTGAAGACCAAGACCCACAAACGTTATGTGAAATGGTTTTTCTCCCATGTTGTGTTTAACAGAAAACAGCAAATGCTCATTTTAGGTCAAAATGCATTGAAACCAATGGAAACAACAAAAAGCACAATCTTTGTGATATTTCCTCTTGTAGCAAACACAGACAGCACAAAAATTCACAGATTGTGTTGAAGAACATGATTCACAAATGTGATGTGGAATGGTTTTTCTCCCATGTTGCGTTTAATAGAAAACAGCAAATGCTCATTTTAGGCCAAAATGCATTGAAACCAATGGAAACAACAAAAGCGCATACTTTGTGATATCTCATCTTGTAGCAAACACAGACAGCTCAAAATTTCACAGATTGTGTTGAAGACCAAGACCCACAAATGTGATATGAAATGGTTTTTCTCCCATGTTGCTTTTAAGAGAAAACAGCAAATGCTCATTTTAGGCCAAAATGCTTTGAAAGCAATGTAAACAACAATAATGCATACTTTGTGATAACTCCTCTTGCAGCAAACACAGACAGCTCAAAATTTCACAGATTGTGTTGAAGACCAAGACCCACAAATGTGATGTGAAATGTTTTTTCTCCCATGTTGCATTTAAGAGAAAACAACAAATGCTCATTTAAGTCCAAAATGCATTGAAACCAATGGAAACAACAAAAGCGCATACTTTGTGATATCTCCTCTTGTAGCAAACACAGACAGCTCAAAATTTCACAGATTGTGTTGAAGACCAAGACCCACAAATGTGATGTCAAATTGTTTTTCTCCCATGTTGCGTTTAAGAGAAAACAGCAAATGCTTTTTTAAGGCCAAAATGCATTGAAACCAATGGAAACAACAAAAGCGCATACTTTGTGATATCTCCTCTTGTAGCAAACACAGACAGCTCAAAATTTCACAGATTGTGTTGAAGACCAAGACCCACAAATGTGATGTAAAATGGTTTTTCTCCCATGTTGCATTTAAGAGAAAACAGCAAATGCTCGTTTTAGGCCAAAATGCTTTGAAAACAATGTAAACAACAAAAATGCATACTTTGTGATAACTCCTCTTGTAGCAAACATAGACAGCTCAAAATTTCACAGATTGTGTTGAAGACCAATACCCACAAATGTGATGTGAAATGGTTTTTATCCCATGTTGCGTTTTAAGAAAAAACAACAAATGTTCATTTAAGTCCAAAATGCATTGAAACCAATGGAAACAACAAAAGCGCATACTTTGTGATATCTCCTCTTGTAGCAAACACAGACAGCTCAAAATTTCCCAGATTGTATTGAAGACCAAGACCCACAAACGTTATATGAAATGGTTTTTCTCCCATGTTGTGTTTAACAGAAAAAAGCAAATGCTCATTTTAGGCCAAAATGCATTGAAACCAATGGAAACAACAAAAGTGCATACTTTGTGATATCTCCTCTTGTAGCAAACACAGACAGCTCAAAATTTCACAGATTGTATTGAAGACCAAGACCCACAAACGTTATGTGAAATGGTTTTTCTCCCATGTTGTGTATAACAGAAAAAAGCAAATGCTCATTTTAGGCCAAAATGCATTGAAACCAATGGAAACAACAAAAGTGCATACTTTGTGATATCTCCTCTTGTAGCAAACACAGACAGCTCAAAATTTCACAGATTGTATTGAAGACCAAGACCCACAAACGTTATGTGAAATGGTTTTTCTCCCATGTTGTGTTTAACAGAAAAACAGCAAATGCTCATTTTAGGCCAAAATGCATTGAAACCAATGGAAACAACAAAAAGCACAATTTTTGTCATATCTCCTCTTGTAGCAAACACAGACAGCACAAAAATTCACAGATTGTGTTGAAGAACAAGATTCACAAATGTGATGTGGAATGGTTTTTCTCCCATGTTGTGTTTAACAGAAAACAGCAAATGCTCATTTTAGGCCAAAATGCATTGAAACCAATGGAAACAACAAAAAGCACAAACTTTGTGATATCTCATCTTGTAGCAAACACAGACAGCTCAAAATTTCACAGATTGTGTTGAAGACCAAGACCCACAAATGTGATGTGAAATGGTTTTTCTCCCATGTTGCATTTAAGAGAAAACAGCAAATGCTCGTTTTAGGCCAAAATGCATTGAAACCAATGTAAACAACAATAATGCATACTTTGTGATAACTCCTCTTGTAGCAAACACAGACAGCTCAATATTTCACAGATTGTGTTGAAGACCAAGACCCACAAATGGATGTGAAATGGTTTTTCTCCCATGTTGCTTTTAAGAGAAAACAGCAAATGCTCGTTTTAGGCCAAAATGCATTGAAAGCAATGTAAACAACAATAATGCATTCTTTCTGATAACTCCTCTTGTAGCAAACACAGACAGCTCAAAATTTCACAGATTGTGTTGAAGACGAAGACCCACAAATGTGATGTGAAATGGTTTTTCTCCCAAGTTGTGTTTAACAGAAAACAGCAAATGCTCATTTTAGGCCAAAATGCATTGAAACCAATGGAAACAACAAAAGCGCATACTTTGTGATATCTCATCTTGTAGCAAACACAGACAGCTCAAAATTTCACAGATTGTGTTGAAGACCAAGACCCACAAATGTGATGTGAAATGGTTTTTATCCCATGTTGCGTTTTAAGAAAAAACAACAAATGTTCATTTAAGTCCAAAATGCATTGAAACCAATGGAAACAACAAAAGCGCATACTTTGTGATATCTCCTCTTGTAGCAAACACAGACAGCTCAAAATTTCCCAGATTGTATTGAAGACCAAGACCCACAAACGTTATATGAAATGGTTTTTCTCCCATGTTGTGTTTAACAGAAAAAAGCAAATGCTCATTTTAGGCCAAAATGCATTGAAACCAATGGAAACAACAAAAGTGCATACTTTGTGATATCTCCTCTTGTAGCAAACACAGACAGCTCAAAATTTCACAGATTGTATTGAAGACCAAGACCCACAAACGTTATGTGAAATGGTTTTTCTCCCATGTTGTGTATAACAGAAAAAAGCAAATGCTCATTTTAGGCCAAAATGCATTGAAACCAATGGAAACAACAAAAGTGCATACTTTGTGATATCTCCTCTTGTAGCAAACACAGACAGCTCAAAATTTCACAGATTGTATTGAAGACCAAGACCCACAAACGTTATGTGAAATGGTTTTTCTCCCATGTTGTGTTTAACAGAAAAACAGCAAATGCTCATTTTAGGCCAAAATGCATTGAAACCAATGGAAACAACAAAAAGCACAATTTTTGTCATATCTCCTCTTGTAGCAAACACAGACAGCACAAAAATTCACAGATTGTGTTGAAGAACAAGATTCACAAATGTGATGTGGAATGGTTTTTCTCCCATGTTGTGTTTAACAGAAAACAGCAAATGCTCATTTTAGGCCAAAATGCATTGAAACCAATGGAAACAACAAAAAGCACAAACTTTGTGATATCTCATCTTGTAGCAAACACAGACAGCTCAAAATTTCACAGATTGTGTTGAAGACCAAGACCCACAAATGTGATGTGAAATGGTTTTTCTCCCATGTTGCATTTAAGAGAAAACAGCAAATGCTCGTTTTAGGCCAAAATGCATTGAAACCAATGTAAACAACAATAATGCATACTTTGTGATAACTCCTCTTGTAGCAAACACAGACAGCTCAATATTTCACAGATTGTGTTGAAGACCAAGACCCACAAATGGATGTGAAATGGTTTTTCTCCCATGTTGCTTTTAAGAGAAAACAGCAAATGCTCGTTTTAGGCCAAAATGCATTGAAAGCAATGTAAACAACAATAATGCATTCTTTCTGATAACTCCTCTTGTAGCAAACACAGACAGCTCAAAATTTCACAGATTGTGTTGAAGACGAAGACCCACAAATGTGATGTGAAATGGTTTTTCTCCCAAGTTGTGTTTAACAGAAAACAGCAAATGCTCATTTTAGGCCAAAATGCATTGAAACCAATGGAAACAACAAAAGCGCATACTTTGTGATATCTCATCTTGTAGCAAACACAGACAGCTCAAAATTTCACAGATTGTGTTGAAGACCAAGACCCACAAATGTGATATGAAATGGTTTTTCTCCCATGTTGCTTTTAAGAGAAAACAGCAAATGCTCATTTTAGGCCAAAATGCTTTGAAAGCAATGTAAACAACAATAATGCATACTTTGTGATAACTCCTCTTGCAGCAAACACAGACAGCTCAAAATTTCACAGATTGTGTTGAAGACCAAGACCCACAAATGTGATGTGAAATGTTTTTTCTCCCATGTTGCATTTAAGAGAAAACAACAAATGCTCATTTAAGTCCAAAATGCATTGAAACCAATGGAAACAACAAAAGCGCATACTTTGTGATATCTCCTCTTGTAGCAAACACAGACAGCTCAAAATTTCACAGATTGTGTTGAAGACCAAGACCCACAAATGTGATGTCAAATTGTTTTTCTCCCATGTTGCGTTTAAGAGAAAACAGCAAATGCTTTTTTAAGGCCAAAATGCATTAAAAACAATGGAAACAACAAAAGCGCATACTTTGTGATATCTCCTCTTGTAGCAAACACAGACAGCTCAAAATTTCACAGATTGTGTTGAAGACCAAGACCCACAAATGTGATGTAAAATGGTTTTTCTCCCATGTTGCATTTAAGAGAAAACAGCAAATGCTCGTTTTAGGCCAAAATGCTTTGAAAACAATGTAAACAACAAAAATGCATACTTTGTGATAACTCCTCTTGTAGCAAACATAGACAGCTCAAAATTTCACAGATTGTGTTGAAGACCAATACCCACAAATGTGATGTGAAATGGTTTTTATCCCATGTTGCGTTTTAAGAAAAAACAACAAATGCTCATTTAAGTCCAAAATGCATTGAAACCAATGGAAACAACAAAAGCGCATACTTTGTGATATCTCCTCT
Organism: Taudactylus pleione; assembly: GCA_031769625.1. Lineage (NCBI taxonomy): Eukaryota > Metazoa > Chordata > Amphibia > Anura > Myobatrachidae > Taudactylus > Taudactylus pleione. The sequence goes on along the minus strand of JAUIMM010003137.1, from coordinate 59,825 downwards.
TGTAGCAAACACAGACAGCTCAAAATTTCCCAGATTGTATTGAAGACCAAGACCCACAAACGTTATATGAAATGGTTTTTCTCCCATGTTGTGTTTAACAGAAAAAAGCAAATGCTCATTTTAGGCCAAAATGCATTGAAACCAATGGAAACAACAAAAGTGCATACTTTGTGATATCTCCTCTTGTAGCAAACACAGACAGCTCAAAATTTCACAGATTGTATTGAAGACCAAGACCCACAAACGTTATGTGAAATGGTTTTTCTCCCATGTTGTGTATAACAGAAAAAAGCAAATGCTCATTTTAGGCCAAAATGCATTGAAACCAATGGAAACAACAAAAGTGCATACTTTGTGATATCTCCTCTTGTAGCAAACACAGACAGCTCAAAATTTCACAGATTGTATTGAAGACCAAGACCCACAAACGTTATGTGAAATGGTTTTTCTCCCATGCTGTGTTTAACAGAAAAACAGCAAATGCTCATTTTAGGCCAAAATGCATTGAAACCAATGGAAACAACAAAAAGCACAATTTTTGTCATATCTCCTCTTGTAGCAAACACAGACAGCACAAAAATTCACAGATTGTGTTGAAGAACAAGATTCACAAATGTGATGTGGAATGGTTTTTCTCCCATGTTGTGTTTAACAGAAAACAGCAAATGCTCATTTTAGGCCAAAATGCATTGAAACCAATGGAAACAACAAAAAGCACAAACTTTGTGATATCTCATCTTGTAGCAAACACAGACAGCTCAAAATTTCACAGATTGTGTTGAAGACCAAGACCCACAAATGTGATGTGAAATGGTTTTTCTCCCATGTTGCATTTAAGAGAAAACATCAAATGCTCGTTTTAGGCCAAAATGCATTGAAACCAATGTAAACAACAATAATGCATACTTTGTGATAACTCCTCTTGTAGCAAACACAGACAGCTCAATATTTCACAGATTGTGTTGAAGACCAAGACCCACAAATGGATGTGAAATGGTTTTTCTCCCATGTTGCTTTTAAGAGAAAACAGCAAATGCTCGTTTTAGGCCAAAATGCATTGAAAGCAATGTAAACAACAATAATGCATTCTTTCTGATAACTCCTCTTGTAGCAAACACAGACAGCTCAAAATTTCACAGATTGTGTTGAAGACGAAGACCCACAAATGTGATGTGAAATGGTTTTTCTCCCAAGTTGTGTTTAACAGAAAACAGCAAATGCTCATTTTAGGTCAAAATACATTGAAACCAATGGAAACTACAAAAAGCGCAATATTTGTGATATCTCCTCTTGTAGCAAACACAGACAGCACAAAATTTCACAGATTGTGTTGAAGACCAAGATCCACAAATGTGATGTGGAATGGTTTTTCTCCCATGTTGCTTTTAAGAGAAAACAGCAAATGCTCGTTTTAGTCCAAAATGCATTGAAACCAATGTAAACAACAATAATGCATTCTTTCTGATAACTCCTCTTGTAGCAAACACAGACAGCTCAAAATTTCACAGATTGTGTTGAAGACCAAGACCCACAAATGTGATGTGAAATGGTTTTTCTCCCATGTTGTGTTTAAGAGAAAAGAGCAAATGCTCGTTTTAGACCAAAATGCATTGAAAACAATGGAAACTAAAGCGTATACTTTGTGATATCTCCTCTTGTAGCAAACACAGACAGCTCATAATTTCACAGATTGTGTTGAAGACCAAGACCCACAAATGTGATGTGAAATGGTTTTTCTCCCATGTTGCTTTTAAGAGAAAACAGCAAATGCTCGTTTTAGGCCAAAATGCATTGAAAGCGATGTAAACAACAATAATGCAGACTTTGTGATAACTCCTCTAGTAGCAAACACAGACAGCTCAAAATGTCACAGATTGTGTTGAAGACAAAGACCCACAAATGTGATGTGAAATGGTTTTTATCCCATCTTGTGTTTAAGAGAAAACAGCAAATGCTCGTTTTAGGCCAAAATGCATTGAAACCAATGGAAACAACAAAAGCGCATACTTTGTGATATCTCCTCCTGTTGCAAACACAGACAGCTCAAAATTTCACAGATTGTGTTGAAGACCAAGACCCACAAATGTGATGTGAAATGGTTTTTCTCCCATTTTATATTTAAGAGAAAACAGCAAATGCTTTTTTAGACCAAAATGCATTGAAACCAATGTAAATAACAATAATGCATACTTTGTGATAACTCCTCTTGTAGCAAACACAGACAGCTCAAAATTTCACAGATTGTGTTGAAGACCAAGACCCACAAATGTGATGTGAAATGGTTTTTCTCCCATGTTGCGTTTAAGAGAAAACAGCAAATGCACGTTTTAGGCCAAAATGCATTGAAACCAATGTAAATAACAATAATGCATACTTTGTGATAACTCCTCTTGTAGCAAACACAGACAGCTCAAAATTTCACAGATTGTGTTGAAGACCAAGACCCACAAATGTGATGTAAAATGTTTTTTCTCCCATGTTGCGTTTAAGAGAAAACAACAAATGCTCATTTAAGTCCAAAATGCATTGAAACCAGTGGAAACAACAAAAGCGCATACTTTGTGATATCTCCTCTTGTAGCAAACACAGACAGCTCAAAATTTCACAGATTGTGTTGAAGACCAAGACCCACAAATGTGATGTCAAATTGTTTTTCTCCCATGTTGCGTTTAACAGAAAACAGCAAATGCTCATTTTAGGCCAAAATGCATTGAAAACAATGGAAACAACAAAAGCGCATACTTTGTGATATCTCCTCTTGTAGCAAACACAGACAGCTCAAAATTTCACAGATTGTATTGAAGACCAAGAACCACAAACGTTAAGTGAAATGGTTTTTCTCCCATGTTGTATTCAACAGAAAACAGCAAATACTAATTTTAGGCCAAAATGCATTGAATCCAATGGAAACAACAAAAAGCACAATCTTTGTGATATTTCCTCTTGTAGCAAACACAGACAGCACAAAATTTCACAGATTGTGTTGAAGACCAAGATCCACAAATGTGATGTGGAATGGTTTTTCTCCCATGTTGCTTTTAAGAGAAAACAGCAAATGCTCGTTTTAGTCCAAAATGCATTGAAACCAATGTAAACAACAATAATGCATTCTTTCTGATAACTCCTCTTGTAGCAAACACAGACAGCTCAAAATTTCACAGATTGTGTTGAAGACCAAGACCCACAAATGTGATGTGAAATGGTTTTTCTCCCATGTTGTGTTTAAGAGAAAAGAGCAAATGCTCGTTTTAGACCAAAATGCATTGAAAACAATGGAAACTAAAGCGTATACTTTGTGATATCTCCTCTTGTAGCAAACACAGACAGCTCATAATTTCACAGATTGTGTTGAAGACCAAGACCCACAAATGTGATGTGAAATGGTTTTTCTCCCATGTTGCTTTTAAGAGAAAACAGCAAATGCTCATTTTAGGCCAAAATGCATTGAAAGCGATGTAAACAACAATAATGCATACTTTGTGATATCTCCTCCTGTTGCAAACACAGACAGCTCAAAATTTCACAGATTGTGTTGAAGACCAAGACCCACAAATGTGATGTGAAATGGTTTTTCTCCCATTTTATATTTAAGAGAAAACAGCAAATGCTTTTTTAGACCAAAATGCATTGAAACCAATGTAAATAACAATAATGCATACTTTGTGATAACTCCTCTTGTAGCAAACACAGACAGCTCAAAATTTCACAGATTGTGTTGAAGACCAAGACCCACAAATGTGATGTGAAATGGTTTTTCTCCCATGTTGCGTTTAAGAGAAAACAGCAAATGCTCGTTTTAGGCCAAAATGCATTGAAACCAATGTAAATAACAATAATGCATACTTTGTGATAACTCCTCTTGTAGCAAACACAGACAGCTCAAAATTTCACAGATTGTGTTGAAGACCAAGACCCACAAATGTGATGTGAAATGTTTTTTCTCCCATGTTGCGTTTAAGAGAAAACATCAAATGCTCATTTAAGTCCAAAATGCATTGAAACCAGTGGAAACAACAAAAGCGCATACTTTGTGATATCTCCTCTTGTAGCAAACACAGACAGCTCAAAATTTCACAGATTGTGTTGAAGACCAAGACCCACAAATGTGATGTCAAATTGTTTTTCTCCCATGTTGCGTTTAAGAGAAAACAGCAAATGCTTTTTTAAGGCCAAAATGCATTGAAACCAATGGAAACAACAAAAGTGCATACTTTGTGATATCTCCTCTTGTAGCAAATACAGACAGCTCAAAATTTCACAGATTGTGTTGAAGACCAAGACCCACAAATGTGATGTAAAATGGTTTTTCTCCCATGTTGCATTTAAGAGAAAACAGCAAATGCTCGTTTTAGGCCAAAATGCTTTCAAACCAATGTAAACAACAAAAATGCATACTTTGTGATAACTCCTCTTGTAGCAAAAATAGACAGCTCAAAATTTCACAGATTGTGTTGAAGACCAATACCCACAAATGTGATCTGAAATGGTTTTTCTCCCATGTTGTGTTTAACAGAAAACAGCAAATGCTCATTTTAGGCCAAAATGCATTGAAACCAATGGAAACAACAAAAGCGCATACTTTGTGATATCTCCTCTTGTAGCAAACACAGACAGCTCAAAATTTCACAGATTGTATTGAAGACCAAGAACCACAAACGTTATGTGAAATGGTTTTTCTCCCATGTTGTATTCAACAGAAAACAGCAAATACTAATTTTAGGCCAAAATGCATTGAATCCAATGGAAACAACAAAAAGCACAATCTTTGTGATATTTCCTCTTGTAGCAAACACAGACAGCACAAAATTTCACAGATTGTGTTGAAGACCAAGATCCACAAATGTGATGTGGAATGGTTTTTCTCCCATGTTGCTTTTAAGAGAAAACAGCAAATGCTCATTTTAGGCCAAAATGCATTGAAAGCAATGTAAACAACAATAATGCATTCTTTCTGATAACTCCTCTTGTAGCAAACACAGACAGCTCAAAATTTCACAGATTGTGTTGAAGACCAAGACCCACAAATGTGATGTGAAATGGTTTTTCTCCCATGTTGCGTTTAAGAGAAAAGAGCAAATGCTCGTTTTAGACCAAAATGCATCGAAACCAATGGAAACAAAAGCGTATACTTTGTGATATCTCCTCTTGTAGCAAACACAGACAGATCAAAATTTCAAAGATTGTGTTGAAGACCAAGACCCACAAATGTGATGTGCAATGGTTTTTCTCCCATGTTGCTTTTAAGAGAAAACAGCAAATGCTCGTTTTAGGCCAAAATGTATTGAAAGCAATGTAAACAACAATAATGCATACTTTGTGATAACTCCTCTTGTAGCAAACACAGACAGCTCAAAATTTCTCAGATTGTGTTGAAGACCAAGACCCACAAGTGTGATGTGAAATGGTTTTTCTCCCATGTTGCATTTAAGAGAAAACAGCAAATGCTCCTTTTAGACCAAAATGCGTTGAAACCAATGGAAACAAAAGCGTATACTTTGTGATATTTTCTCTTGTAGCAAACACAGACAGCTCAAAATTTCACAGATTGTGTTGAAGACCAAGACCCACAAATGTGATATGAAATGGTTTTTCTCCCATGTTGCTTTTAAGAGAAAACAGCAAATGCTCATTTTAGGCCAAAATGCTTTGAAAGCAATGTAAACAACAATAATGCATACTTTGTGATAACTCCTCTTGCAGCAAACACAGACAGCTCAAAATTTCACAGATTGTGTTGAAGACCAAGACCCACAAATGTGATGTGAAATGTTTATTCTCCCATGTTGCGTTTAAGAGAAAACAACAAATGCTCATTTAAGTCCAAAATGCATTGAAACCAATGGAAACAACAAAAGTGCATACTTTGTGATATCTCCTCTTGTAGCAAACACAGACAGCTCAAAATTTCACAGATTGTGTTGAAGACCAAGACCCACAAATGTGATGTCAAATTGTTTTTCTCCCATGTTGCGTTTAAGAGAAAACAGCAAATGCTTTTTTAAGACCAAAATGCATTGAAACCAATGGAAACAACAAAAGCGCATACTTTGTGATATCTCCTCTTGTAGCAAACACAGACAGCTCAAAATTCCACAGATTGTATTGAAGACCAAGACCAACAAACGTTATGTGAAATGGTTTTTCTCCCATGTTGTGTTTAACAGAAAAAAGCAAATGCTCATTTTAGGCCAAAATGCATTGAAACCAATGGAAACAACAAAAGTGCATACTTTGTGATACCTCCTCTTGTAGCAAACACAGACAGCTCAAAATTTCACAGATTGTATTGAAGACCAAGACCCACAAACGTTATGTGAAATGGTTTTTCTCCCATGTTGTGTTTAACAGAAAACAGCTAATGCTCATTTTAGGCCAAAATGCATTGAAACCAATGGAAACAACAAAAAGCACAATCTATGTGATATTTCCTCTTGTAGCAAACACAGACAGCACAAAATTTCACAGATTGTGTTGAAGAACATGATTCACAAATGTGATGTGGAATGGTTTATCTCCCATGTTGCGTTTAAGAGAAAACAGCAAATGCTCATTTTAGGCCAAAATGCATTGAAACCAATGGAAACAACAAAAGCGCATACTTTGTGATATCTCCTCTTGTAGCAAACACAGACAGCTCAAAATTTCACAGATTGTGTTGAAGACCAAGACCCACAAATGTGATGTAAAATGGTTTTTCTCCCATGTTGCATTTAAGAGAAAACAGCAAATGCTCATTTTAGGCCAAAATGCTTTGAAACCAATGTAAACAACAAAAATGCATACTTTGTGATAACTCCTCTTGTAGCAAACATAGACAGCTCAAAATGTCACAGATTGTGTTGAAGACCAATACCCACAAATGTGATGTGAAATGGTTTTTATCCCATGTTGCGTTTTAAGAAAAAACAACAAATGCTCATTTAAGTCCAAAATGCATTGAAACCAATGGAAACAACAAAAGCGCATACTTTGTGATATCTCCTCTTGTAGCAAACACAGACAGCTCAAAATTTCCCAGATTGTATTGAAGACCAAGACCCACAAACGTTATATGAAATGGTTTTTCTCCCATGTTGTGTTTAACAGAAAAAAGCAAATGCTCATTTTAGGCCAAAATGCATTGAAACCAATGGAAACAACAAAAGTGCATACTTTGTGATATCTCCTCTTGAAGCAAACACAGACAGCTCAAAATTTCACAGATTGTATTGAAGACCAAGACCCACAAACGTTATGTGAAATGGTTTTTCTCCCATGTTGTGTTTAACAGAAAACAGCAAATGCTCAATTTAGGCCAAAATGCATTGAAACCAATGGAAACAACAAAAAGCACAATCTTTGTGATATTTCCTCTTGTAGCAAACACAGACAGCACAAAATTTCACAGATTGTGTTGAAGAACAAGATTCACAAATGTGATGTGGAATGGTTTTTCTCCCATGTTGCGTTTAAGAGAAAACAGCAAATGCTCATTTTAGGCCAAAATGCATTGAAACCAATGGAAACAACAAAAGCGCATACTTTGTGATAACTCCTCTTGTAGCAAACACAGACAGCTCAAAATTTCCCAGATTGTATTGAAGACCAAGACCCACAAACGTTATATGAAATGGTTTTTCTCCCATGTTGTGTTTAACAGAAAAAAGCAAATGCTCATTTTAGGCCAAAATGCATTGAAACCAATGGAAACAACAAAAGTGCATACTTTGTGATATCTCCTCTTGTAGCAAACACAGACAGCTCAAAATTTCACAGATTGTATTGAAGACCAAGACCCACAAACGTTATGTGAAATGGTTTTTCTCCCATGTTGTGTTTAACAGAAAACAGCAAATGCTCATTTTAGGCCAAAATGCATTGAAACCAATGGAAACAACAAAAAGCACAATCTTTGTGATATTTCCTCTTGTAGCAAACACAGACAGCACAAAATTTCACAGATTGTGTTGAAGAACAAGATTCACAAATGTGATGTGGAATGGTTTTTCTCCCATGTTGTGTTTAACAGAAAACAGCAAATGCTCATTTTAGGCCAAAATGCATTGAAACCAATGGAAACAACAAAAAGCACAAACTTTGTGATATCTCATCTTGTAGCAAACACAGACAGCTCAAAATTTCACAGATTGTATTGAAGACCAAGACCCACAAACGTTATGTGAAATGGTTTTTCTCCCATGTTGCATTTAAGAGAAAACAGCAAATGCTCGTTTTAGGCCAAAATGCATTGAAACCAATGTAAATAACAATAATGCATACTTTGTGATAACTCCTCTTGTAGCAAACACAGACAGCTCAAAATTTCACAGATTGTGTTGAAGACCAAGACCCACAAATGGATGTGAAATGGTTTTTCTCCCATGTTGCTTTTAAGAGAAAACAGCAAATGCTCGTTTTAGGCCAAAATGCATTGAAAGCAATGTAAACAACAATAATGCATTCTTTCTGATAACTCCTCTTGTAGCAAACACAGACAGCTCAAAATTTCACAGATTGTGTTGAAGACCAAGACCCACAAATGTGATGTGAAATGGTTTTTCTCCCAAGTTGTGTTTAACAGAAAACAGCAAATGCTCATTTTAGGTCAAAATACATTGAAACCAATGGAAACTACAAAAAGCGCAATATTTGTGATATCTCCTCTTGTAGCAAACACAGACAGCACAAAATTTCACAGATTGTGTTGAAGACCAAGACCCACAAATGTGATGTCAAATTGTTTTTCTCCCATGTTGCGTTTAAGAGAAAACAGCAAATGCTTTTTTAAGGCCAAAATGCATTGAAACCAATGGAAACAACAAAAGCGCATACTTTGTGATATCTCCTCTTGTAGCAAACACAGACAGCTCAAAATTTCACAGAATGTGTTGAAGACCAAGACCCACAAATGTGATGTGAAATGGTTTTTCTCCCATGTTGCATTTAAGAGAAAACAGCAAATGCTCGTTTTAGGCCAAAATGCTTTGAAACCAATGTAAACAACAAAAATGCATACTTTGTGATAACTCCTCTTGTAGCAAACATAGACAGCTCAAAATTTCACAGATTGTGTTGAAGACCAATACCCACAAATGTGATGTGAAATGGTTTTTCTCCCATGTTGTGTTTAACAAAAAACAGCAAATGCTCATTTTAGGCCAAAATGCATTGAAACCAATGGAAACAAAAGCGTATACTTTGTGATATCTCCTCTTGTAGCAAACACAGACAGCTCAAAATTTCACAGATTGTGTTGAAGACCAAGACCCACAAATGTGATGTGAAATGGTTTTTCTCCCATGTTGCTTTTAAGAGAAAACAGCAAATGCTCGTTTTAGGCCAAAATGCATTGAAAGCAATGTAAACAACAATAATGCAGACTTTGTGATAACTCCTCTTGTAGCAAACACAGACAGCTCAAAATTTCACAGATTGTGTTGAAGACCAAGACCCACAAATGTGATGTGAAATGGTTTTTCTCCCATGTTGCGTTTAAGAGAAAACAGCAAATGCTCGTTTTAGGCCAAAATGCATTGAAACCAATGTAAATAACAATAATGCATACTTTGTGATAACTCCTCTTGTAGCAAACACAGACAGCTCAAAATTTCACAGATTGTGTTGAAGACCAAGACCCACAAATGTGATGTGAACTGGTTTTTCTCCCATGTTGCGTTTAAGAGAAAACAGCAAATGCTCGTTTTAGGCCAAAATGCATTGAAACCAATGTAAATAACAATAATGCATACTTTGTGATAACTCCTCTTGTAGCAAACACAGACAGCTCAAAATTTCACAGATTGTGTTGAAGACCAAGACCCACAAATGTGATGTGAAATAGGTTATTCTCCCATGTTGCTTTTAAGAGAAAACAGCAAATGCTCATTTTAGGCCAAAATGCATTGAAACCAATGTAAATAACAATAATGCATACTTTGTGATAACTCCTCTTGTAGCAAACACAGACAGCTCAAAATTTAACAGATTGTGTTGAAGACCAAGACCCACAAATGTGATGTGAAATGTTTTTTCTCCCATGTTGCGTTTAAGAGAAAACAACAAATGCTCATTTAAGTCCAAAATGCATTGAAACCAGTGGAAACAACAAAAGCGCATACTTTGTGATATCTCCTCTTGTAGCAAACACAGACAGCTCAAAATTTCACAGATTGTGTTGAAGACCAAGACCCACAAATGTGATGTCAAATTGTTTTTCTCCCATGTTGCGTTTAAGAGAAAACAGCAAATGCTTTTTTAAGGCCAAAATGCATTGAAACCAATGGAAACAACAAAAGTGCATACTTTGTGATATCTCCTCTTGTAGCAAACACAGACAGCTCAAAATTTCACAGATTGTGTTGAAGACCAAGACCCACAAATGTGATGTAAAATGTTTTTTCTCCCATGTTGCATTTAAGAGAAAACAGCAAATGCTCGTTTTAGTCCAAAATGCTTTGAAACCAATGTAAACAACAAAAATGCATACTTTGTGATAACTCCTCTTGTAGCAAAAATAGACAGCTCAAAATTTCACAGATTGTGTTGAAGACCAATACCCACAAATGTGATCTGAAATGGTTTTTCTCCCATGTTGTGTTTAACAGAAAACAGCAAATGCTCATTTTAGGCCAAAATGCATTGAAACCAATGGAAACAACAAAAGCGCATACTTTGTGATATCTCCTCTTGTAGCAAACACAGACAGCTCAAAATTTCACAGATTCTATTGAAGACCAAGAACCACAAACGTTATGTGAAATGGTTTTTCTCCCATGTTGTGTTTAACAGAAAACAGCAAATACTAATTTTAGGCCAAAATGCATTGAATCCAATGGAAACAACAAAAAGCACAATCTTTGTGATATTTCCTCTTGTAGCAAACACAGACAGCTCAAAATTTCACAGATTGTGTTGAAGACCAAGACCCACAAATGTGATGTGAAATGGTTTTCTCCCATGTTGCGTTTAAGAGAAAAGAGCAAATGCTCGTTTTAGACCAAAATGCATTGAAACCAATGGAAAAAAAAGCGTATACTTTGTGATATCTCCTCTTGTAGCAAACACAGACAGCTCAAAATTTCACAGATTGTGTTGAAGACCAAGACCCACAAATGTGATGTGAAATGGTTTTTCTCCCATGTTGCTTTTATGAGAAAACAGCAAAAGCTCGTTTTAGGCCAAAATGCATTGAAAGCAATGTAAACAACAATAATGCGTACTTTGTGATAACTCCTCTTGTAGCAAACACAGACAGCTCAAAATTTCTCAGATTGTGTTGAAGACCAAGACCCACAAGTGTGATGTGAAATGGTTTTTCTCCCATGTTGCATTTAAGAGAAAAGAGCAAATGCTCATTTTAGACCAAAATGCGTTGAAACCAATGGAAACAAAAGCGTATACTTTGTGATATTTTCTCTTGTAGCAAACACAGACAGCTCAAAATTTCACAGATTGTGTTGAAGACCAAGACCCACAAATGTGATATGAAATGGTTTTTCTCCCATGTTGCTTTTAAGAGAAAACAGCAAATGCTCATTTTAGGCCAAAATGCTTTGAAAGCAATGTAAACAACAATAATGCATACTTTGTGATAACTTCTCTTGCAGCAAACACAGACAGCTCAAAATTTCACAGATTGTGTTGAAGACCAAGACCCACAAATGTGATGTGAAATGTTTTTTCTCCCATGTTGCGTTTAAGAGAAAACAACAAATGCTCATTTAAGTCCAAAATGCATTGAAACCAATGGAAACAACAAAAGCGCATACTTTGTGATATCTCCTCTTGTAGCAAACACAGACAGCTCAAAATTTCACAGATTGTGTTGAAGACCAAGACCCACAAATGTGATGTCAAATTGTTTTCTCCCATGTTGCGTTTAAGAGAAAACAGCAAATGCTCGTTTTAGGCCAAAATGCTTTGAAACCAATGTAAACAACAAAAATGCATACTTTGTGATAACTCCTCATGTAGCAAACATAGACAGCTCAAAATTTCACAGATTGTGTTGAAGACCAATACCCACAAATGTGATGTGAAATGGTTTTTATCCCATGTTGCATTTTAAGAAAAAACAACTAATGCTCATTTAAGTCCAAAATGCATTGAAACCAATGGAAACAACAAAAGCGCATACTTTGTGATATCTCCTCTTGTAGCAAACACAGACAGCTCAAAATTTCACAGATTGTATTGAAGACCAAGACCCACAAACATTATGTGAAATGGTTTTTCTCCCATGTTGTGTTTAACAGAAAAAAGCAAATGCTCATTTTAGGCCAAAATGCATTGAAACCAATGGAAACAACAAAAGTGCATACTTTGTGATATCTCCTCTTGTAGCAAACACAGACAGCTCAAAATTTCACAGATTGTATTGAAGACCAAGACCCACAAACGTTATGTGAAATGGTTTTTCAACCATGTTGTGTTTAACAGAAAACAGCAAATGCTCATTTTAGGCCAAAATGCATTGAAACCAATGGAAACAACAAAAAGCACAATCTTTGTGATATTTCCTCTTGTAGCAAACACAGACAGCACAAAATTTCACAGATTGTGTTGAAGAACATGATTCACAAATGTGATGTGGAATGGTTTTTCTCCCATGTTGCGTTTAAGAGAAAACAGCAAATGCTCATTTTAGGCCAAAATGCATTGAAACCAATGGAAACAACAAAAGCGCATACTTTGTGATATCTCATCTTGTAGCAAACACAGACAGCTCAAAATTTCACAGATTGTGTTGAAGACCAAGACCCACAAATGTGATATGAAATGGTTTTTCTCCCATGTTGCTTTTAAGAGAAAACAGCAAATGCTCATTTTAGGCCAAAATGCTTTGAAAGCAATGTAAACAACAATAATGCATACTTTGTGATAACTCCTCTTGCAGCAAACACAGACAGCTCAAAATTTCACAGATTGTGTTGAAGACCAAGACCCACAAATGTGATGTGAAATGGTTTTTCTCCCATGTTGCGTTTAAGAGAAAACAGCAAATGCTCGTTTTAGACCAAAATGCATTGAAACCAATGGAAACAAAAACGTATAGTTTGTGATATCTCCTCTTGTAGCAAACACAGACAGCCCAAAATTTCACAGATTGTGTTGAAGACCAAGACCCACAAATGTGATGTGAAATGTTTTTTCTCCCATGTTGCGTTTAAGAGAAAACAACAAATGCTCATTTAAGTCCAAAATGCATTGAAACCAATGGAAACAACAAAAGCGCATACTTTGTGATATCTCCTCTTGTAGCAAACACAGACAGCTCAAAATTTCACAGATTGTGTTGAAGACCAAGACCCACAAATGTGATGTCAAATTGTTTTTCTCCCATGTTGCGTTTAAGAGAAAACAGCAAATGCTTTTTTAAGGCCAAAATGCATTGAAACCAATGGAAACAACAAAAGCGCATACTTTGTGATATCTCCTCTTGTAGCAAACACAGACAGCTCAAAATTTCACAGATTGTGTTGAAGACCAAGACCCACAAATGTGATGTAAAATGGTTTTTCTCCCATGTTGCATTTAAGAGAAAACAGCAAATGCTCGTTTTAGGCCAAAATGCTTTGAAACCAATGTAAACAACAAAAATGCATACTTTGTGATAACTCCTCATGTAGCAAACATAGACAGCTCAAAATTTCACAGATTGTGTTGAAGACCAATACCCACAAATGTGATGTGAAATGGTTTTTATCCCATGTTGCGTTTTAAGAAAAAACAACAAATGCTCATTTAAGTCCAAAATGCATTGAAACCAATGGAAACAACAAAAGCGCATACTTTGTGATATCTCCTCTTGTAGCAAACACAGACAGCTCAAAATTTCCCAGATTGTATTGAAGACCAAGACCCACAAACGTTATATGAAATGGTTTTTCTCCCATGTTGTGTTTAACAGAAAAAAGCAAATGCTCATTTTAGGCCAAAATGCATCGAAACCAATGGAAACAACAAAAGTGCATACTTTGTGATATCTCCTCTTGTAGCAAACACAGACAGCTCAAAATTTCACAGATTGTATTGAAGACCAAGACCCACAAACGTTATGTGAAATGGTTTTTCTCCCATGTTGTGTTTAACAGAAAAAAGCAAATGCTCATTTTAGGCCAAAATGCATTGAAACCAATGGAAACAACAAAAGTGCATACTTTGTGATATCTCCTCTTGTAGCAAACACAGACAGCTCAAAATTTCACAGATTGTATTGAAGACCAAGACCAACAAACGTTATGTGAAATGGTTTTTCTCCCATGTTGTGTTTAACAGAAAACAGCAAATGCTCATTTTAGGCCAAAATGCATTGAAACCAATGGAAACAACAAAAGTGCATACTTTGTGATATCTCCTCTTGTAGCAAACACAGACAGCTCAAAATTTCACAGATTGTATTGAAGACCAAGACCCACAAACGTTATGTGAAATGGTTTTTCTCCCATGTTGCTTTTAAGAGAAAACAGCAAATGCTCGTTTTAGTCCAAAATGCATTGAAACCAATGTAAACAACAATAATGCATTCTTTCTGATAACTCCTCTTGTAGCAAACACAGACAGCTCAAAATTTCACAGATTGTGTTGAAGACCAAGACCCACAAATGTGATGTGAAATGGTTTTTCTCCCATGTTGTGTTTAAGAGAAAAGAGCAAATGCTCGTTTTAGACCAAAATGCATTGAAAACAATGGAAACTAAAGCGCATACTTTGTGATATCTCCTCTTGTAGCAAACACAGACAGCTCATCATTTCACAGATTGTGTTGAAGACCAAGACCCACAAATGTGATGTGAAATGGTTTTTCTCCCATGTTGCTTTTAAGAGAAAACAGCAAATGCTCGTTTTAGGCCAAAATGCATTGAAAGCGATGTAAACAACAATAATGCAGACTTTGTGATAACTCCTCTTGTAGCAAACACAGACAGCTCAAAATTTCACAGATTGTGTTGAAGACGAAGACCCACAAATGTGATGTGAAATGGTTTTTCTCCCAAGTTGTGTTTAACAGAAAACAGCAAATGCTCATTTTAGGTCAAAATACATTGAAACCAATGGAAACAACAAAAAGCACAATTTTTGTCATATCTCCTCTTGTAGCAAACACAGACAGCTCAAAATTTCACAGATTGTGTTGAAGGCCAAGACCCACAAATGTGATGTGAAATGGTTTTTCTCCCATGTTGTGTTTAAGAGAAAAGAGCAAATACTCGTTTTAGACCAAAATGCATTGAAAACAATGGAAACTAAAGCGTATACTTTGTGATATCTCCTCTTGTAGCAAACACAGACAGCTCATAATTTCACAGATTGTGTTGAAGACCAAGACCCACAAATGTGATATGAAATGGTTTTTCTCCCATGTTGCTTTTAAGAGAAAACAGCAAATGCTCATTTTAGGCCAAAATGCTTTGAAAGCAATGTAAACAACAATAATGCATACTTTGTGATAACTTCTCTTGCAGCAAACACAGACAGCTCAAAATTTCACAGATTGTGTTGAAGACCAAGACCCACAAATGTGATGTGAAATGTTTTTTCTCCCATGTTGCGTTTAAGAGAAAACAACAAATGCTCATTTAAGTCCAAAATGCATTGAAACCAATGGAAACAACAAAAGCGCATACTTTGTGATATCTCCTCTTGTAGCAAACACAGACAGCTCAAAATTTCACAGATTGTGTTGAAGACCAAGACCCACAAATGTGATGTAAAATGGTTTTTCTCCCATGTTGCATTTAAGAGAAAACAGCAAATGCTCGTTTTAGGCCAAAATGCTTTGAAACCAATGTAAACAACAAAAATGCATACTTTGTGATAACTCCTCATGTAGCAAACATAGACAGCTCAAAATTTCACAGATTGTGTTGAAGACCAATACCCACAAATGTGATGTGAAATGGTTTTTATCCCATGTTGCATTTTAAGAAAAAACAACAAATGCTCATTTAAGTCCAAAATGCATTGAAACCAATGGAAACAACAAAAGCGCATACTTTGTGATATCTCCTCTTGTAGCAAACACAGACAGCTCAAAATTTCACAGATTGTATTGAAGACCAAGACCCACAAACGTTATGTGAAATGGTTTTTCTCCCATGTTGTGTTTAACAGAAAAAAGCAAATGCTCATTTTAGGCCAAAATGAATTGAAACCAATGGAAACAACAAAAGTGCATACTTTGTGATATCTCCTCTTGTAGCAAACACAGACAGCTCAAAATTTCACAGATTGTATTGAAGACCAAGACCCACAAACGTTATGTGAAATGGTTTTTCAACCATGTTGTGTTTAACAGAAAACAGCAAATGCTCATTTTAGGCCAAAATGCATTGAAACCAATGGAAACAACAAAAAGCACAATCTTTGTGATATTTCCTCTTGTAGCAAACACAGACAGCACAAAATTTCACAGATTGTGTTGAAGAACATGATTCACAAATGTGATGTGAATGATTTTTCTCCCATGTTGCGTTTAAGAGAAAACAGCAAATGCTCATTTTAGGCCAAAATGCATTGAAACCAATGGAAACAACAAAAGCGCATACTTTGTGATATCTCATCTTGTAGCAAACACAGACAGCTCAAAATTTCACAGATTGTGTTGAAGACCAAGACCCACAAATGTGATATGAAATGGTTTTTCTCCCATGTTGCTTTTAAGAGAAAACAGCAAATGCTCATTTTAGGCCAAAATGCTTTGAAAGCAATGTAAACAACAATAATGCATACTTTGTGATAACTCCTCTTGCAGCAAACACAGACAGCTCAAAATTTCACAGATTGTGTTGAAGACCAAGACCCACAAATGTGATGTGAAATGGTTTTTCTCCCATGTTGCGTTTAAGAGAAAACAGCAAATGCTCGTTTTAGACCAAAATGCATTGAAACCAATGGAAACAAAAACGTATAGTTTGTGATATCTCCTCTTGTAGCAAACACAGACAGCCCAAAATTTCACAGATTGTGTTGAAGACCAAGACCCACAAATGTGATGTGAAATGTTTTTTCTCCCATGTTGCGTTTAAGTGAAAACAACAAATGCTCATTTAAGTCCAAAATGCATTGAAACCAATGGAAACAACAAAAGCGCATACTTTGTGATATCTCCTCTTGTAGCAAACACAGACAGCTCAAAATTTCACAGATTGTGTTGAAGACCAAGACCCACAAATGTGATGTCAAATTGTTTTTCTCCCATGTTGCGTTTAAGAGAAAACAGCAAATGCTTTTTTAAGGCCAAAATGCATTGAAACCAATGGAAACAACAAAAGCGCATACTTTGTGATATCTCCTCTTGTAGCAAACACAGACAGCTCAATATTTCACAGATTGTGTTGAAGACCAAGACCCACAAATTTGATGTAAAATGGTTTTTCTCCCATGTTGCATTTAAGAGAAAACAGCAAATGCTCGTTTTAGGCCAAAATGCTTTGAAAACAATGTAAACAACAAAAATGCATACTTTGTGATAACTCCTCTTGTAGCAAACATAGACAGCTCAAAATTTCACAGATTGTGTTGAAGACCAATACCAACAAATGTGATGTGAAATGGTTTTTATCCCATGTTGCGTTTTAAGAAAAAACAACAAATGCTCATTTAAGTCCAAAATGCATTGAAACCAATGGAAACAACAAAAGCGCATACTTTGTGATATCTCCTCTTGTAGCAAACACAGACAGCTCAAAATTTCACAGATTGTGTTGAAGACCAAGACCCACAAATGGATGTGAAATGGTTTTTCTCCCATGTTGCTTTTAAGAGAAAACAGCAAATGCTCGTTTTAGGCCAAAATGCATTGAAAGCAATGTAAACAACAATAATGCATTCTTTCTGATAACTCCTCTTGTAGCAAACACAGACAGCTCAAAATTTCACAGATTGTGTTGAAGACGAAGACCCACAAATGTGATGTGAAATGGTTTTTCTCCCAAGTTGTGTTTAACAGAAAACAGCAAATGCTCATTTTAGGTCAAAATACATTGAAACCAATGGAAACTACAAAAAGCGCAATATTTGTGATATCTCCTCTTGTAGCAAACACAGACAGCACAAAATTTCACAGATTGTGTAGAAGGCCAAGATCCACAAATGTGATGTGGAATGGTTTTTCTCCCATGTTGCTTTTAAGAGAAAACAGCAAATGCTCGTTTTAGTCCAAAATGCATTGAAACCAATGTAAACAACAATAATGCATTCTTTCTGATAACTCCTCTTGTAGCAAACACAGACAGCTCAAAATTTCACAGATTGTGTTGAAGACCAAGACCCACAAATGTGATGTGAAATGGTTTTTCTCCCATGTTGTGTTTAAGAGAAAACAGCAAATGCTCGTTTTAGGCCAAAATGCATTGAAAGCGATGTAAACAACAATAATGCAGACTTTGTGATAACTCCTCTAGTAGCAAACACAGACAGCTCAAAATTTCACAGATTGTGTTGAAGACAAAGACCCACAAATGTGATGTGAAATGGTTTTTATCCCATCTTGTGTTTAAGAGAAAACAGCAAATGCTCGTTTTAGGCCAAAATGCATTGAAACCAATGGAAACAACAAAAGCGCATACTTTGTGATATCTCCTCCTGTTGCAAACACAGACAGCTCAAAATTTCACAGATTGTGTTGAAGACCAAGACCCACAAATGTGATGTGAAATGGTTTTTCTCCCATTTTATATTTAAGAGAAAACAGCAAATGCTTTTTTAGACCAAAATGCATTGAAACCAATGTAAATAACAATAATGCATACTTTGTGATAACTTCTCTTGTAGCAAACACAGACAGCTCAAAATTTCACAGATTGTGTTGAAGACCAAGACCCACAAATGTGATGTGAAATGGTTTTTCTCCCATGTTGCGTTTAAGAGAAAACAGCAAATGCTCGTTTTAGGCCAAAATGCATTGAAACCAATGTAAATAACAATAATGCATACTTTGTGATAACTCCTCTTGTAGCAAACACAGACAGCTCAAAATTTCACAGATTGTGTTGAAGACCAAGACCCACAAATGTGATGTGAAATGGTTTTTCTCCCATGTTGCGTTTAAGAGAAAACAACAAATGCTCATTTAAGTCTAAAATGCATTGAAACCAGTGGAAACAACAAAAGCGCATACTTTGTGATATCTCCTCTTGTAGCAAACACAGACAGCTCAAAATTTCCCAGATTGTATTGAAGACCAAGACCCACAAACGTTATATGAAATGGTTTTTCTCCCATGTTGTGTTTAACAGAAAAAAGCAAATGCTCATTTTAGGCCAAAATGCATTGAAACCAATGGAAACAACAAAAGTGCATACTTTGTGATATCTCCTCTTGTAGCAAACACAGACAGCTCAAAATTTCACAGATTGTATTGAAGACCAAGACCCACAAACGTTATGTGAAATGGTTTTTCTCCCATGTTGTGTTTAACAGAAAAAAGCAAATGCTCATTTTAGGCCAAAATGCATTGAAACCAATGGAAACAACAAAAGTGCATACTTTGTGATATCTCCTCTTGTAGCAAACACAGACAGCTCAAAATTTCACAGATTGTATTGAAGACCAAGACCCACAAACGTTATGTGAAATGGTTTTTCTCCCATGTTGTGTTTAACAGAAAACAGCAAATGCTCATTTTAGGCCAAAATGCATTGAAACCAATGGAAACAACAAAAAGCACAATTTTTGTCATATCTCCTCTTGTAGCAAACACAGACAGCACAAAATTTCACAGATTGTGTTGAAGAACAAGATTCACAAATGTGATGTGGAATGGTTTTTCTCCCATGTTGTGTTTAACAGAAAACAGCAAATGCTCATTTTAGGCCAAAATGCATTGAAACCAATGGAAACAACAAAAAGCACAAACTTTGTGATATCTCATCTTGTAGCAAACACAGACAGCTCAAAATTTCACAGATTGTGTTGAAGACCAAGACCCACAAATGTGATGTGAAATGGTTTTTCTCCCATGTTGCATTTAAGAGAAAACAGCAAATGCTCGTTTTAGGCCAAAATGCATTGAAACCAATGTAAACAACAATAATGCATACTTTGTGATAACTCCTCTTGTAGCAAACACAGACAGCTCAAAATTTCACAGATTGTGTTGAAGACCAAGACCCACAAATGGATGTGAAATGGTTTTTCTCCCATGTTGCTTTTAAGAGAAAACAGCAAATGCTCTTTTTAGGCCAAAATGCATTGAAAGCAATGTAAACAACAATAATGCATTCTTTCTGATAACTCCTCTTGTAGCAAACACAGACAGCTCAAAATTTCACAGATTGTGTTGAAGACGAAGACCCACAAATGTGATGTGAAATGGTTTTTCTCCCAAGTTGTGTTTAACAGAAAACAGCAAATGCTCATTTTAGGTCAAAATACATTGAAACCAATGGAAACTACAAAAAGCGCAATATTTGTGATATCTCCTCTTGTAGCAAACACAGACAGCACAAAATTTCACAGATTGTGTAGAAGGCCAAGATCCACAAATGTGATGTGGAATGGTTTTTCTCCCATGTTGCTTTTAAGAGAAAACAGCAAATGCTCGTTTTAGTCCAAAATGCATTGAAACCAATGTAAACAACAATAATGCATTCTTTCTGATAACTCCTCTTGTAGCAAACACAGACAGCTCAAAATTTCACAGATTGTGTTGAAGACCAAGACCCACAAATGTGATGTGAAATGGTTTTTCTCCCATGTTGTGTTTAAGAGAAAACAGCAAATGCTCGTTTTAGGCCAAAATGCATTGAAAGCAATGTAAACAACAATAATGCAGACTTTGTGATAACTCCTCTAGTAGCAAACACAGACAGCTCAAAATTTCACAGATTGTGTTGAAGACAAAGACCCACAAATGTGATGTGAAATGGTTTTTATCCCATCTTGTGTTTAAGAGAAAACAGCAAATGCTCGTTTTAGGCCAAAATGCATTGAAACCAATGGAAACAACAAAAGCGCATACTTTGTGATATCTCCTCCTGTTGCAAACACAGACAGCTCAAAATTTCACAGATTGTGTTGAAGACCAAGACCCACAAATGTGATGTGAAATGGTTTTTCTCCCATTTTATATTTAAGAGAAAACAGCAAATGCTTTTTTAGACCAAAATGCATTGAAACCAATGTAAATAACAATAATGCATACTTTGTGATAACTTCTCTTGTAGCAAACACAGACAGCTCAAAATTTCACAGATTGTGTTGAGGACCAAGACCCACAAATGTGATGTGAAATGGTTTTTCTCCCATGTTGCGTTTAAGAGAAAACAGCAAATGCTCGTTTTAGGCCAAAATGCATTGAAACCAATGTAAATAACAATAATGCATACTTTGTGATAACTCCTCTTGTAGCAAACACAGACAGCTCAAAATTTCACAGATTGTGTTGAAGACCAAGACCCACAAATGTGATGTGAAATGGTTTTTCTCCCATGTTGCGTTTAAGAGAAAACAACAAATGCTCATTTAAGTCTAAAATGCATTGAAACCAGTGGAAACAACAAAAGCGCATACTTTGTGATATCTCCTCTTGTAGCAAACACAGACAGCTCAAAATTTCACAGATTGTGTTGAAGACCAAGACCCACAAATGTGATGTCAAATTGTTTTTCTCCCATGTTGCGTTTAAGAGAAAACAGCAAATGCTTTTTTAAGGCCAAAATGCATTGAAACCAATGGAAACAACAAAAGTGCATACTTTGTGATATCTCCTCTTGTAGCAAACACAGACAGCTCAAAATTTCACAGATTGTGTTGAAGACCAAGACCCACAAATGTGATGTAAAATGGTTTTTCTCCCATGTTGCATTTAAGAGAAAAC
Source organism: Taudactylus pleione (assembly GCA_031769625.1). NCBI lineage: Eukaryota > Metazoa > Chordata > Amphibia > Anura > Myobatrachidae > Taudactylus > Taudactylus pleione. Next base: position 38,026 of record JAUIMM010003137.1, on the reverse strand, counting down.
AGCAAATGCTCGTTTTAGGCCAAAATGCTTTGAAACCAATGTAAACAACAAAAATGCATACTTTGTGATAACTCCTCTTGTAGCAAAAATAGACAGCTCAAAATTTCACAGATTGTGTTGAAGACCAATACCCACAAATGTGATCTGAAATGGTTTTTCTCCCATGTTGTGTTTAACAGAAAACAGCAAATGCTCATTTTAGGCCAAAATGCATTGAAACCAATGGAAACAACAAAAGCGCATACTTTGTGATATCTCCTCTTGTAGCAAACACAGACAGCTCAAAATTTCACAGATTGTATTGAAGACCAAGAACCACAAACGTTATGTGAAATGGTTTTTCTCCCATGTTGTGTTCAACAGAAAACAGCAAATACTAATTTTAGGCCAAAATGCATTGAATCCAATGGAAACAAAAAAAAGCACAATCTTTGTGATATTTCCTCTTGTAGCAAACGCAGACAGCACAAAATTTCACAGATTGTGTTGAAGACCAAGATCCACAAATGTGATGTGGAATGGTTTTTCTCCCATGTTGCTTTTAAGAGAAAACAGCAAATGCTCATTTTAGGCCAAAATGCATTGAAAGCAATGTAAACAACAATAATGCATTCTTTCTGATAACTCCTCTTGTAGCAAACACAGACAGCTCAAAATTTCACAGATTGTGTTGAAGACCAAGACCCACAAATGTGATGTGAAATGGTTTTTCTCCCATGTTGCATTTAAGAGAAAAGAGCAAATGCTCGTTTTAGACCAAAATGCATTGAAACCAATGGAAACAAAAGCGTATACTTTGTGATATCTCCTCTTGTAGCAAACACAGACAGCTCAAAATTTCAAAGATTGTGTTGAAGACCAAGACCCACAAATGTAATGTGAAATGGTTTTTCTCCCATGTTGCTTTTAAGAGAATACAGCAAATGCTCGTTTTAGGCCAAAATGTATTGAAAGCAATGTAAACAACAATAATGCATACTTTGTGATAACTCCTCTTGTAGCAAACACAGACAGCTCAAAATTTCTCAGATTGTGTTGAAGACCAAGACCCACAAGTGTGATGTGAAATGGTTTTTCTCCCATGTTGCATTTAAGAGAAAACAGCAAATGCTCCTTTTAGACCAAAATGCGTTGAAACCAATGGAAACAAAAGCGTATACTTTGTGATTTTTTCTCTTGTAGCAAACACAGACAGCTCAAAATTTCACAGATTGTGTTGAAGACCAAGACCCACAAATGTGATATGAAATGGTTTTTCTTCCATGTTGCTTTTAAGAGAAAACAGCAAATGCTCATTTTAGGCCAAAATGCTTTGAAAGCAATGTAAACAACAATAATGCATACTTTGTGATAACTCCTCTTGCAGCAAACACAGACAGCTCAAAATTTCACAGATTGTGTTGAAGACCAAGACCCACAAATGTGATGTGAAATGTTTTTTCTCCCATGTTGCGTTTAAGAGAAAACAACAAATGCTAATTTAAGTCCAAAATGCATTGAAACCAATGGAAACAACAAAAGCGCATACTTTGTGATACCTCCTCTTGTAGCAAACACAGACAGCTCAAAATTTCACAGATTGTGTTGAAGACCAAGACCCACAAATGTGATGTCAAATTGTTTTTCTCCCATGTTGCGTTTAAGAGAAAACAGCAAATGCTTTTTTAAGACCAAAATGTATTGAAACCAATGGAAACAACAAAAGCGCATACTTTGTGATATCTCCTCTTGTAGCAAACACAGACAGCTCAAAATTTCACAGATTGTATTGAAGACCAAGACCAACAAACATTATGTGAAATGGTTTTTCTCCCATGTTGTGTTTAACAGAAAAAAGCAAATGCTCATTTTAGGCCAAAATGCATTGAAACCAATGGAAACAACAAAAGTGCATACTTTGTGATACCTCCTCTTGTAGCAAACACAGACAGCTCAAAATTTCACAGATTGTATTGAAGACCAAGACCCACAAACGTTATGTGAAATGGTTTTTCTCCCATGTTGTGTTTAACAGAAAACAGCAAATGCTCATTTTAGGCCAAAATGCATTGAAACCAATGGAAACAACAAAAAGCACAATCTATGTGATATTTCCTCTTGTAGCAAACACAGACAGCACAAAATTTCACAGATTGTGTTGAAGAACATGATTCACAAATGTGATGTGGAATGGTTTATCTCCCATGTTGCGTTTAAGAGAAAACAGCAAATGCTCATTTTAGGCCAAAATGCATTGAAACCAATGGAAACAACAAAAGCGCATACTTTGTGATATCTCATCTTGTAGCAAACACAGACAGCTCAAAATTTCACAGATTGTGTTGAAGACCAAGACCCACAAATGTGATATGAAATGGTTTTTCTCCCATGTTGCTTTTAAGAGAAAACAGCAAATGCTCATTTTAGGCCAAAATGCTTTGAAAGCAATGTAAACAACAATAATGCATACTTTGTGATAACTCCTCTTGTAGCAAACACAGACAGCTCAAAATTTCACAGATTGTGTTGAAGACCAATACCCACAAATGTGATCTGAAATGGTTTTTCTCCCATGTTGTGTTTAACAGAAAACAGCAAATGCTCATTTTAGGCCAAAATGCATTGAAACCAATGGAAACAACAAAAGCGCATACTTTGTGATATCTCCTCTTGTAGCAAACACAGACAGCTCAAAATTTCACAGATTGTATTGAAGACCAAGAACCACAAACGTTATGTGAAATGGTTTTTCTCCCATGTTGTGTTCAACAGAAAACAGCAAATACTAATTTTAGGCCAAAATGCATTGAATCCATTGGAAACAAAAAAAAGCACAATCTTTGTGATATTTCCTCTTGTAGCAAACACAGACAGCACAAAATTTCACAGATTGTGTTGAAGACCAAGATCCACAAATGTGATGTGGAATGGTTTTTCTCCCATGTTGCTTTTAAGAGAAAACAGCAAATGCTCATTTTAGGCCAAAATGCATTGAAAGCAATGTAAACAACAATAATGCATTCTTTCTGATAACTCCTCTTGTAGCAAACACAGACAGCTCAAAATTTCACAGATTGTGTTGAAGACCAAGACCCACAAATGTGATGTGAAATGGTTTTTCTCCCATGTTGCATTTAAGAGAAAAGAGCAAATGCTCGTTTTAGACCAAAATGCATTGAAACCAATGGAAACAAAAGCGTATACTTTGTGATATCTCCTCTTGTAGCAAACACAGACAGCTCAAAATTTCACCGAATGTGTTGAAGACCTAGGAGTAAGACGTCTATTTCTGCTCCTGGGCCTTTTGGAGGATCTTTGAAGCCAGGGACTCAATTTCATTCCCCTCCCCTGGAGGGATGGAGTCCTCTCCGGAGGATGATGGAGATGCCTCCCAGGCTTCTGGGCCTGGTGGTGGGCCTGGTGATCCGGGCCGAAGGAGAGCTGTGGTGGTGCTCCCCCGGCTCACCCCCAGTGAGGTTTGCGGTGACCAGGGGCTGAGCCTGGCAAGTCCGGTGGATGAAGGCCTGACTGGGCGTCAGGAGGTGACCGTGGATACCCCTGAACCTATGGATGCTGGTCCTCTGTGTGAGGGAACACAGGGGAGCGCGGACGTGCTTACCAGCCCGGATGGTTGTGAGGGGGATCTCTGCCCTGATGCCCAGGACCTGGACATGGATTTAGGCGGTGTGATGCTGTCCTCGGCGTCCGGAGAGGGTGAGGAGGAATTCCTTGGCCTGAGCCTGGATGAGCTGCGGCAGGAGGTGAGGCGAGCCCAGGCCTGGGTAGCTGTGAAGAGGAGGAAAAGAAATACTGCTCGTAGCTATGAAAAACCTGCTCTGAATGAAGAGATAGAGGGGCTACTGAGCAAAGTAGAGAGGATGAGAGACCGAATTTCACTATTAAAACGGGAGAAGAAAGTACCTGACTCTGGTGTGGCTGTAGGAGCTCCTGTCCTGATCCCTGGTGATGTGGTGGCCCCGGGGCCTGGCAGTGTGGAGATCGCGGGTGACGGAGGTCCGGTATCGGTGATCGGGGATGAAGGAGCGGAGGCCGCGGGAGTTCGTTCTGCTTCCAAGATGGCGGTGCCTGGGCCTGATCCTGTAGATGCCGGCGAGGACGCTAAGAAGGAGGAGGCGGCTGTGGATTCGCTGCGGGAAGCTCCGGTGATGGCGCCCGGCGGTGAGGCTGCTGGAGGAGGTGGGATATCGGTGGCTGCGTCGAATGGGCAAGGGGGGGCGTCCCTCCTGGAGGCGGGGCTGGGCTCTGGTGGTGCGGGGGGCGTGGCGGTTGCTGTGGTGACGGCGGACGCCGTTGCCGGGGGAACTGCCGCAGCGTCCTGTGGTCCATCGGCTCGTGCCCCGGCTCCAAAGGCTGCGTCCTTAGGGCCGGTGCGGACCGGCGGTGCGGGCACGGAGGCCAGATCTCTCAGCGTGCCTGCAACAGTGGGCTCCAGTCTGGGCACTGTGGGCGTAACGAGAGATCTGGCTGAAGACGTGCAGGGGCTGGATGCGCTGTCATCGGGCGGCAGCCATCTTGCTGTGGACTTGGACTGCATAGAGAAGAAGGCTGTGGAACTGTCTGCGATTGTTGGCGGCGGCCATTTAAAAGGAGCCAGCGGCAATGCTAATGCTGTGTCTGCAGGGTTGTCCTCAGCAGCAGGGGGGAGCCATCTTGGGGGTGGTTTTGGTACAGCCCAGGGATTGCCAGCCTTAGATCGTGGTGCGCTGGGGCAGAGAGAGTCTGCAGTGGTTGAATCGATATTTGGAAACATCAATGTGCCTGCCAGAGTGAAAGCAGCCATTGATGTAATCAGCGCTAACCAATTGAGGCTGGAATCAAGGCAGGCAGCGCTTGACTCAGTGGTGGCAGTTAATGGTCAGCCTGTAGGGGTTTCCCCCCCCAATTCTCTTTCTGCTCCCCCTGTTCCCCCCCTCCCTCCCCCCCCTCTTCCTCCTGTTGGTAGCCTCCCAACCCCATTGCCGCCTGTTGTAGTGGCGCCGGGAACGGCCACCTATGCCAATATCCTGTCTGGTGGCCCCCAGAGGGTTACGCAGCCTGTGTGGTCTAGCAGTAGGTTACCCATTAAGAGGAGGAATGTGGTTCAGTTTCGGTGGGTGGGTACAGGCGATGTTCCTTCCAAGGCAGATTTTCTGGATATGATTTTCTCCTTGGGATTCGTGGCGAAGGACTTATTTGCCTGTATCCACCCGGTTAGGACTCCGGACTTTGACCTAAGCTTCCTCTCTCTTAATGGGTTGCAGGCCTTTGGGTCTATGTGGGAATTAAATAGGCTTAAGGCTCCATATAGTTCCTACAAAACTAACACCTTGACGAGGCAGGATCGTGTGAAAATCACTGTGTTAGTGCGCAATGAATCTCTTCCAACAGCAGATATCGAATTTTGGCTGTCTCGTCACTGCACAGTCTTGTCAGTGTTGGAGAGGTTTGACTTCACCAAGGGGGTGTGGGGTGGGGCTTATTCCGTGCTGGTAAAGCTGACGCAGGTTGGTGCAGAGACGAGGCACATTCCATCAGCCGCTTACATCGGTAGGGATAGAATCCAGTGCTTCTACCCCGGCCAGCCTCGCACTTGTCACAAGTGTGGCAGCTTCAGACATATGAGTAACAACTGCCCAGTTATTAAATGCACCCTCTGTAATGGTGATGGGCACTCATCTAGAGAGTGTCTGAAGGTGACCTGCAACTTGTGCGGAGCTGAGGGTCATCCCTATAGCAGGTGTCCCGAGGCCTCTCATAATCAGGGTGAGCCTATGATGTGCGTAGTCTTTCCCCCTAGTGATCCTGTGTCTATGAGAACTCCCACGGGAGAGCAGCAGGCTGTACAGTCAGAGGTGCAGCCTCTCGAATTGCCAGTGGCGGGGCCTAGTGGTACCTCACCTGCCCCTGCAGTGGTAGCAGCATCTCAGGAGTGGAAGGTGGTGAAGAAGGGTAGTGGGGCGAGTGGTCGGCATAATGGTCCCTCAGAGGTAGTTTGTGCAAACAAATTTGATGTCTTTTCTTCCTCCTCGGATGAGGATGGGACGGAGGAGGGTGAGATTGTCCTAGTGGGGGGTAAGGAGCTGAGGTTTGTTCCTAATAGGCAGAGAAAAAAGAAGCAAAAGAAAAAGGTTACTCTGGGGGATGTTGCTGTGGTTGTAGGTAGTAAATCCGGAGGGGCTAGTGGGAAAAAAGCCAGAGAGGTACATAGAGAGGGGGTGGATCTTGAGTGGGATGAGTCCTGCATGGAGTTGGGTTCAGAGTTGGTAACCTTGCTGGACGGAGGTGGTCGTAGGGTGCAGGGCTCTGGACAAAAGGTGTCTCAGGTGGAGGTGGGTTCTAGTGAGGTGGAAACCCCGGATGGCCTGGTGGGAGGGGATGGTATCCCTGAGAAATCAGGTGACATGCCTGAGGTGCAGGTGGAGAAAGTTGCTCTTCCAAAACCTCCTGACCCGGATCCCCCTCCGGCTGGGGGTTTGGGTACGGTGGGGGGTGGAGGGTTGTTGGGGGAAGGGGGTGGGGTTGGTTCTGGCGTCCCTGAGGTTAGGGCTGGGGGCTCAGATCCTGTTGGTGTGAATGAGGTGGAGGGTGAGTTGATTGAGGTGTCTTTGTCGGGTGAAGCGGGTATCCCCTTTGGGCTTACGTGTAAGCGAACAGGTTCCTCGGATGAGGGATCTGGTCGCTTGGTAAAGAGAAAGTAGGTTGGAGTCCCACCTTTATAATTCGGAACTATGGATCCTCAGCCCATACGATGTGCCACCATTAATGTGGCTTCCGTTCTTTCCGAACGCGCTCGTTATTTGGCCTTCGATTTTTTCAACACGGTTGATGTTGACTTTTTGTTTTTGCAGGAGACCCATGTGGGAGATTTGTCCACCCTCCATAGGGCTAAGGCCCAGTGGAGGCGTGGTCCATCTTTCTGGTCTCTTGCGGCCGAGCCGTACGGTGGGGTGGCGGTGCTTTTTACCGGCATGGTAACCATACGCAGAATTATAGAGTTGCAGGTGGGTAGATGCATGGTTTTGGATGTCAACCTGAGAGGGCAGGACTTGAGGCTGATCAACATCTATGGACCGCAGTCAGCCTGGGATAGGAAATGCCTTTTCGGGTTGATAAAACCATTTCTTTTTACGGCTCAGCAGATTGTCTTTGGTGGCGACTTTAACACCGTCGTTAGGCCTATGGACAGGGGGGGTACAAGGACAACTTTGAGTTATGATGCCAATTTTTTAGTAAGCATGATTAGAGAGGCTGGTCTGGTCGATGTGCACATTCGCCATCATCCGGACCTCACGGGGTACACTTATTTTAGCGGAAGTCGTAGGTCTAGGATAGATAGGATTTTTGTTAAAGAGTCTTCGAAAACTTTGCCTCCTGAGGTGAAGCCGGTAGAATTCTCTGACCACGTTTTTCTGAGTGTAACTTTGAATGTTTCAGAAACTCCTCAGAAAGGACGGGGCCTTTGGAGATTGAATTCTGATCTCCTGAAGGAGGAAAGGGTCAGTCAGTCCTTCAGGGACTTCCTTCAACTGCAGGAGACACTTCTGGAGGCTGGTTGGAGTAGATCCGAGTGGTGGGAGGTATGTAAAAAGAGGACTCGGGAGTTCTTTCGGAGGCTGATAGCCCAGAGGAATTTGAAAAAGAGATGCGTCATTCATAGATTGAGAAAGAAATTAGATTTCTTGATCTCTGAGGGTGGAGATGGTGGGGAAATCTCCCGGGTGAAGGCTCAGCTAAAAGAGATTCAGTACGATCGTCTGGCTTCTTTGGTTCTGGAGAGGGATTATGGTAAATACCACTCACCTGATCCTTACCAGAATTGTAGAAGATCGGTCGATTTGAGGGAGGTCAGGGGCCTGCTTGATGACCAGGGTACTCTTTGCAAGGATAAGAAGGGTATCTTGGGAGTCATCAGGTCTTACTACTCCGACCTTTTGTCTGAGCAGCCACTCATCAGAGAAAGGATGGAGGCGTTTCTGAGGGAGACACCGGGGCTTGAAGGACTTGATGCCTCTTTTGACACCTTGGGTGATGATGTAACGGTGGAGGAGGTCAAGAGAGCCATAGGTGGGTTATCCATCAAAAAATCCCCGGGACCGGATGGGTTAACGTCCGAATTTTATAAAGCTTTTGTTGACGTCTTGGCTCCTCACCTCATGGAGGTTTATAATGAGTGCCTGGGAGAGGGGTTGCTCCCTCCCTCCATGAGGTCCTCTGCTCTTATATTGTTATCCAAGGGAAAGGATCCGTCGCGTATTGAGAACTGGCGCCCCATCGCTCTTCTCAATACGGACAGGAAGATTCTGGCAAAAATACTCTTTAATAGGTTGATGGAAGTTTCCGGGCTAGTGCTGTCTCCATCTCAGCACTGTACCGTGAAGGGCCGTAGCACATTTAGTGCTGTCCTTGGCGTCCGGGAGGCCGTGGAGCGATGCCGTGCTGAAAAGTGGGGCAAGTACTTACTGGCATTGGATCAGTCTAAGGCCTTTGATCGAGTGAACCATAAGTACCTGTGGGCTGTACTAGAGAGGTATGGTCTCCCAGCAAGGGTTATCAATTGGCTTCAAGTTTTGTATAATCAGGCCGAGAGCTTTCCGCTTGTTAATGGTTGGGTAGGCCCTGCTTTTAGGGTTGACTCCGGTGTCCGTCAGGGATGCCCCCTGAGCCCCCTCCTGTATGTGTTCGCAATTGATCCTTTCATAAGGAGGATTGATTGTGGCACTGTGGGAGGGGTGCAGCTGGGCCCGGAGACTCCTCTGAGAGTGGTGGCCTATGCAGATGATGTCACAGTTGTCCTGTCATCCATGGCAGAGGCATGTGATGTGGAACACCTCATCTCAGAATACTCTGAGGCATCGAGCTCCAGAGTAAACCAAGATAAGTGTGAAGCTTTCTGGATGGGGGAGGAAGGTGACGAGTTCGACCTTCCGGACGGCCTCCCCCGGGCCAGTCCAGAAGTGAAGATCTTAGGTATTACATTTGGCCATGGTGATTATGCCACTCAAAACTGGGAGAAGAGGTTGGGAGATGCTACCAGGAAGGTGCAGGCTTGGAGGAGGTGGAAACTTTCTTTCAGGGAAAGGGTTCATTTGATCAAGACTTATCTGATCCCAGTATTTTTGTATGTCAGTTATGTGTGTTTCTTGCCTCAATCTTTATGGACCCGGATGAACTCCTTGTTCTTCCTGCTTTTGTGGGGAAACAATATGAACATCGTTAAGAGAGGTATAACCTACAGGTTGAGGGAAGAAGGCGGGCTCGACATGGTCAGCCCCGTGGTTTTCTTTGCCACGACTTTCTTAAAGCTCAATCTTGGTAGTCTTTTTTTGGAGACTCCCCCTCAATGGGTAGAGAGTTTTAGAGCCTGGGTGCTTCCCTTCCTTGATCTATGGAAAGATGGTGGCCGTGTAAGAACTCTTAGAGTCAGGTGTGGATACCTCCCGATCTACGTCATCCTGTGCTTGAAGGTGACGAGACGGTGGGAGCTGGTTGTGGAGAATGTCAAAACCTTCTCCAGGAAGCAGTTGGGGAGAAGCATTTTGCGCTCCCACTTCTATGCTCCGTTGTCACTGAGGGACTGCCCGGGCATAGTCTGCTCAAACGGGGTCTCTTTGCTGATGTCGGAGAGAATCCCTTTGAAGTTCAGGGACATTGCCTGGCTTTCCTTTCAAGGGAGGCTCTACGTGAGGGGAAACATCAAAAGTCGAAGTGCCGATGACCGTGATTGTCCACGCGAGGGTTGTCAAGGGGAGGAGGAGACCATGGACCACTTCCTTTTGAGGTGTCCCTTCACAGTGGAGGTGTGTAAGGCAGTTTCAAGATCTTTACGCATCCCGTGCCTTTCGGGGCTGAGTTACCCTGAGTGGGTTTATGGGGCCTTCAAAGGGTATGGGCGGTTTGATTTAGTCACTATTTTTTTAGTCAGTCTAGCGGTTAGGTATCACCTATGGAATGCACGGTGTTTATTGCCATTGAGAAATAAAATCCTCCCCTGCTTAGAGGTGGTGGGTGGTATTCTTCATGAGGTGAAAAGGATGATGGACATGGATAGAGAGAGGCTGGATGCCGTCGGGTGGTCTAGGAGGTGGAGGCACCTGAAACCCCCTTAGTGGGTGGCAGGCAGTCTCTCCCTGCTTGTTTCTTTGGCTTTCTGTCACTTTTACTTCTTTCCCCTGTAGATTTTGATTGACTTGTTTTTTATTGAGATGGTTTACATGTATCTAAACTGCTCTTTTTTACTTTCTCTTTGTCAAAGGAGTTAGTGTTGGTGGATAGTGGTTAGAGTGGTGGTGGGATTCGTTGGGTGAGGTGGTGGTTAGATGGGGGGAATAGCAAGGTGTTGTCTTGTCTGGGTGGTATGGATGGAGTTCGTTTGTGTGGTGGCTACTGTAGGCGGCCCTTAATAAGATGAAGCCCTTTGGCCAGGTAGGCTTAGGCAGTCTCTAGTTATGGGTTACTTGACACTGAAGCTTAAGTGTCTGATTATCTGTATTATGCTTGTTCTAAGCTGTGGATATACCATTTTTGTCTCTTTGTTGTATGTGGATTTGTACATTTTGGTTTACTGTACTATGTTTATTTTTTAGTCTGTGAACCTCATTATTTATTGTAATTTTAATGTTTTACATGTTGCAATTCTCCAATAAAGAGGATTGACCAAGACCCACAAATATGATGTGAAATGGTTTTTCTCCCATGTTGCGTTTAAGAGAAAACAGCAAATGCACGTTTTAGGCCAAAATGCATGGAAAGCAATGGAAACAACAAAAGCGCATACTTTGTGATATCTCCTCTTGTAGCAAACACAGCCAGCTCAAAATTTCACTGGATGTGTTGAAGACCAAGACCCACAAATGTGATGTGAAATGGTTTTTCTCCCATGTTGCGTTTAAGAGAAAACAGCAATTGCTCGTTTTAGGCCAAAATGCATTGAAAGCAATGGAAACAACAAAAGCGCATACTTTGTGTTATCTCCTCTTGTAGCAAACACAGACAGCTCAAAATTTCACAGATTGTATTGAAGACCATGACCCACAAACATTATGTGAAATGGTTTTTCTCCCATGTTATGTTTAACAGAAAACAGCAAATGCTCATTTTAGGCCAAAATGCATTGAATCCAATGGAAACAACAAAAGCGCATACTTTGTGATATCTCCTCTTGTAGCAAACACAGACAGCTCAAAATTTCACAGATTGTATTGAAGACCAAGACCCACAAACGTTATGTGAAATGGTTTTTCTCCCATGTTGTGTTTAACAGAAAACAGCAAATACTCATTTTAGGCCAAAATGCATTGAATCCAATGGAAACAACAAAAAGCACAATCTTTGTGATATTTCCTCTTGTAGCAAACACAGACAGCACAAAATTTCACAGATTGTGTTGAAGACCAAGATCCACAAATGTGATGTGAAATGGTTTTTCTCCCATGTTGCGTTTAAGAGAAAACAGCAAATGCTCGTTTTGGGCCAAAATGCATTGAAAGCAATGGAAACAACCAAAGTGCATACTTTGTGTTATCTCCTCTTGTAGCAAACACAGACAGCTCAAAATTTCACTGGTTGTGTTGAAGACCAAGACCCACAAATGTGATATGAAATGGTTTTTCTCCCATGTTGCGTTTAAGAGAAAACAGCAAATGCTCGTTTTGGGCCAAAATGCATTGAAAGCAATGGAAACAACCAAAGTGCATACTTTGTGTTATCTCCTCTTGTAGCAAACACAGACAGCTCAAAATTTCACTGGTTGTGTTGAAGACCAAGACCCACAAATGTCATATGAAATGGTTTTTCTCCCATGTTGCATTTAAGAGAAAACAGCAAATGCACGTTTTAGGCCAAAATGCATGGAAAGCAATGGAAACAACAAAAGCGCATACTTTGTGATATCTCCTCTTGTAGCAAACACAGCCAGCTCAAAATTTCACTGGATGTGTTGAAGACCAAGACCCACAAATGTGATGTGAAATGGTTTTTCTCCCATGTTGCGTTTAAGAGAAAACAGCAATTGCTCGTTTTAGGCCAAAATGCATTGAAAGCAATGGAAACAACAAAAGCGCATACTTTGAGTTATCTACTCTTGTAGCAAACACAGACAGCTCAAAATTTCACAGATTGTATTGAAGACCATGACCCACAAACATTATGTGAAATGGTTTTTCTCCCATGTTATGTTTAACAGAAAACAGCAAATGCTCATTTTAGGCCAAAATGCATTGAATCCAATGGAAACAACAAAAGCGCATACTTTGTGATATCTCCTCTTGTAGCAAACACAGACAGCTCAAAATTTCACAGATTGTATTGAAGACCAAGACCCACAAACGTTATGTGAAATGGTTTTTCTCCCATGTTGTGTTTAACAGAAAACAGCAAATACTCATTTTAGGCCAAAATGCATTGAATCCAATGGAAACAACAAAAAGCACAATCTTTGTGATATTTCCTCTTGTAGCAAACACAGACAGCACAAAATTTCACAGATTGTGTTGAAGACCAAGATCCACAAATGTGATGTGGAATGGTTTTTCTCCCATGTTGCATTTAAGAGAAAAGAGCAAATGCTCGTTTTAGACCAAAATGCATTGAAACCAATGGAAACAAAAGTGTATACTTTGTGATATCTCCTCTTGTAGCAAACACAGACAGCTCAAAATTTCACAGATTGTGATGAAGACCAAGACCCACAAATGTGATGTGAAATGGTTTTTCTCCCATGATGCTTTTAAGAGAAAACAGCAAATGCTCATTTTAGGCCAAAATGCATTGAAAGCAATGTAAACAACAATAATGCATACTTTGTGATAACTCCTCTTGTAGCAAACACAGACAGCTCAAAATTTCACAGATTGTGTTGAAGACCAAGACCCACAAGTGTGATGTGAAATGGTTTTTCTCCCATGTTGCATTTAAGAGAAAAGAGCAAATGCTCGTTTTAGACCAAAATGCATTGAAACCAATGGAAACAAAAGCGTATACTTTGTGATATCTCCTCTTGTAGCAAACACAGACAGCTCAAAATTTCACAGATTGTGTTGAAGACCAAGACCCACAAATGTGATGTGAAATGGTTTTTCTTCCATGTTGCTTTTAAGAGAAAACAACAAATGCTCATTTAAGTCCAAAATGCATTGAAACCAATGGAAACAACAAAAGCGCATACTTTGTGATATCTCCTCTTGTAGCAAACACAGACAGCTCAAAATTTCACTGGATGTGTTGAAGACCAAGACCCACAAATGTGATGTGAAATGGTTTTTCTCCCATGTTGAATTTAAGAGAAAACAGCAAATGCACGTTTTAGGCCAAAATGCAATGAAAGCAATGGAAACAACAAAAGCGCATACTTTGTGATATCTCCTCTTGTAGCAAACACAGACAGCTCAAAATTTCACTGGATGTGTTGAAGACCAAGACCCACAAATGTGATGTGAAATGGTTTTTCTCCCATGTTGCATTTAAGAGAAAACAGCAAATGCATGTTTTAGGCCAAAATGCATGGAAAGCAATGGAAACAACAAAAGCGCATACTTTGTGATATCTCCTCTTGTAGCAAACACAGCCAGCTCAAAATTTCACTGGATGTGTCGAAGACCAATACCCACAAATGTGATGTGAAATGGTTTTTCTCCCATGTTGCATTTAAGAGAAAACAGCAAATGCACGTTTTAGGCCAAAATGCATTGAAAGCAGCGGAAACAACAAAAGCGCATACTTTGTTTTATCTCCTCTTGTAGCAAACACAGACAGCTCAAAATTTCACTGGATGTGTTGAAGACCAAGACCCACAAATGTGATGTGAAATGGTTTTTCTCCCATGTTGCATTTAAGAGTAAACAGCAAATGCACGTTTTAGGCCAAAATGCATTGAAAGCAATGGAAACAACAAAAGCGCATACTTTGTGATATCTCCTCTTGTAGCAAACACAGACAGCTCAAAATTTCACTGGATGTGTTGAAGACCAATACCCACAAATGTGATGTGAAATAGTTTTTCTCCCATGTTGCATTTAAGAGAAAACAGCAAATGCACGTTTTAGGCCAAAATGCAATGAAAGCAATGGAAACAACAAAAGCGCATACTTTGTGTTATCTCCTCTTGTAGCAAACACAGACAGCTCAAAATTTCACTGGATGTGTTGAAGACCAAGACCCACAAATGTGATGTGAAATGGTTTTTCTCCCATGTTGCATTTAAGAGAAAACAGTAAATGCACGTTTTAGGCCAAAATGCATGGAAAGCAATGGAAACAACAAAAGCGCATACTTTGTGATATCTCCTCTTGTAGCAAACACAGCTCAAAATTTCACTGGATGTGTTGAAGACCAAGAACCACAAATGTGATGTGAAATGGTTTTTCTCCCATGTTGCGTTTAAGAGAAAACAGCAATTGCTCGTTTTAGGCCAAAATGCATTGAAAGCAATGGAAACAACAAAAGCGCATACTTTGTGTTATCTCCTCTTGTAGCAAACACAGACAGCTCAAAATTTCACTGGATGTGTTGAAGACCAAGACCCACAAATGTGATGTGAAATGGTTTTTCTCCCATGTTGCATTTAAGAGAAAACAGCAATTGCTCGTTTTAGGCCAAAATGCATTGAAAGCAATGGAAACAACAAAAGCGCATACTTTGTGTTATCTCCTCTTGTAGCAAACACAGACAGCTCAAAATTTCACTGGATGTGTTGAAGACCAAGACCCACAAATGTGATGTGAAATGGTTTTTCTCCCATGTTGCGTTTAAGAGAAAACAGCAAATGCATGTTTTGGGCCAAAATGCATTGAAAGCAATGGAAACAACCAAAGTGCATACTTTGTGTTATCTCCTCTTGTAGCAAACACAGACAGCTCAAAATTTCACTGGTTGTGTTGAAGACCAAGACCCACAAATGTGATATGAAATGGTTTTTCTCCCATGTTGCATTTAAGAGAAAACAGCAAATGCACGTTTTATGCCAAAATGCATGGAAAGCAATGGAAACAACAAAAGCGCATACTTTGTGATATCTCCTCTTGTAGCAAACACAGCCAGCTCAAAATTTCACTGGATGTGTTGAAGACCAAGACCCACAAATGTGATGTGAAATGGTTTTTCTCCCATGTTGCGTTTAAGAGAAAACAGCAATTGCTCGTTTTAGGCCAAAATGCATTGAAAGCAATGGAAACAACAAAAGCGCATACTTTGTGTTATCTCCTCTTGTAGCAAACACAGACAGCTCAAAATTTCACAGATTGTATTGAAGACCATGACCCACAAACATTATGTGAAATGGTTTTTCTCCCATGTTGTGTTTAAGAGAAAACAGCAAATGCTCGTTTTAGGCCAAAATGCATTGAATCCAATGGAAACAACAAAAGCGCATACTTTGTGATATCTCCTCTTGTAGCAAACACAGACAGCTCAAAATTTCACAGATTGTATTGAAGACCAAGACCCACAAACGTTATGTGAAATGGTTTTTCTCCCATGTTGTGTTTAACAGAAAACAGCAAATACTCATTTTAGGCCAAAATGCATTGAATCCAATGGAAACAACAAAAAGCACAATCTTTGTGATATTTCCTCTTGTAGCAAACACAGACAGCACAAAATTTCACAGATTGTGTTGAAGACCAAGATCCACAAATGTGATGTGGAATGGTTTTTCTCCCATGTTGCATTTAAGTGAAAAGAGCAAATGCTCGTTTTAGACCAAAATGCATTGAAACCAATGGAAACAAAAGCGTATACTTTGTGATATCTCCTCTTGTAGCAAACACAGACAGCTCAAAATTTCACAGATTGTGTTGAAGACCAAGACCCACAAATGTGATGTGAAATGGTTTTTCTCCCATGTTGCTTTTAAGAGAAAACAGCAAATGCTCATTTTAGGCCAAAATGCATTGAAAGCAATGTAAACAACAATAATGCATACTTTGTGATAACTCCTCTTGTAGCAAACACAGACAGCTCAAAATTTCACAGATTGTGTTGAAGACCAAGACCCACAAGTGTGATGTGAAATGGTTTTTCTCCCATGTTGCATTTAAGAGAAAAGAGCAAATGCTCGTTTTAGACCAAAATGCATTGAAACCAATGGAAACAAAAGCGTATACTTTGTGATATCTCCTCTTGTAGCAAACACAGACAGCTCAAAATTTCACAGATTGTGTTGAAGACCAAGACCCACAAATGTGATGTGAAATGGTTTTTCTCCCATGTTGCTTTTAAGAGAAAACAACAAATGCTCATTTAAGTCCAAAATGCATTGAAACCAATGGAAACAACAAAAGTGCATACTTTGTGTTATCTCCTCTTGTAGCAAACACAGACAGCTCAAAATTTCACTGGATGTGTTGAAGACCAAGACCCACAAATGTGATGTGAAATGGTTTTTCTCCCATGTTGCGTTTAAGAGAAAACAGCAAATGCTCGTTTTGGGCCAAAATGCATTGAAAGCAATGGAAACAACCAAAGTGCATACTTTGTGTTATCTCCTCTTGTAGCAAACACAGACAGCTCAAAATTTCACTGGATGTGTTGAAGACCAAGACCCACAAATATGATGTGAAATGGTTTTTCTCCCATGTTGCGTTTAAGAGAAAACAGCAATTGCTCGTTTTAGGCCAAAATGCTTTGAAAGCAATGGAAACAACAAAAGTGCATACTTTGTGTTATCTCCTCTTGTAGCAAACACAGACAGCTCAAAATTTCACTGGATGTGTTGAAGACCAAGACCCACAAATGTGATGTGAAATTGTTTTTCTCCCATGTTGCGTTTAAGAGAAAACAGCAAATGCTCGTTTTGGGCCAAAATGCATTGAAAGCAATGGAAACAACCAAAGTGCATACTTTGTGTTATCTCCTCTTGTAGCAAACACAGACAGCTCAAAATTTCACTGGTTGTGTTGAAGACCAAGACCCACAAATGTGATATGAAATGGTTTTTCTCCCATGTTGCATTTAAGAGAAAACAGCAAATGCACGTTTTAGGCCAAAATGCATGGAAAGCAATGGAAACAACAAAAGCGCATACTTTGTGAGATCTCCTCTTGTAGCAAACACAGCCAGCTCAAAATTTCACTGGATGTGTTGAAGACCAAGACCCACAAATGTGATGTGAAATGGTTTTTCTCCCATATTGCGTTTAAGAGAAAACAGCAATTGCTCGTTTTAGGCCAAAATGCATTGAAAGCAATGGAAACAACAAAAGCGCATACTTTGTGTTATCTCCTCTTGTAGCAAACACAGACAGCTCAAAATTTCACAGATTGTATTGAAGACCATGACCCACAAACATTATGTGAAATGGTTTTTCTCCCATGTTATGTTTAACAGAAAACAGCAAATGCTCATTTTAGGCCAAAATGCATTGAATCCAATGGAAACAACAAAAGCGCATACTTTGTGATATCTCCTCTTGTAGCAAACACAGATAGCTCAAAATTTCACAGATTGTATTGAAGACCAAGACCCACAAACGTTATGTGAAATGGTTTTTCTCCCATGTTGTGTTTAACAGAAAACAGCAAATACTCATTTTAGGCCAAAATGCATTGAATCCAATGGAAACAACAAAAAGCACAATCTTTGTGATATTTCCTCTTGTAGCAAACACAGACAGCACAAAATTTCACAGATTGTGTTGAAGACCAAGATCCACAAATGTGATGTGAAATGGTTTTTCTCCCATGTTGCGTTTAAGAGAAAACAGCAAATGCTCGTTTTGGGCCAAAATGCATTGAAAGCAATGGAAACAACCAAAGTGCATACTTTGTGTTATCTCCTCTTGTAGCAAACACAGACAGCTCAAAATTTCACTGGTTGTGTTGAAGACCAAGACCCACAAATGTGATATGAAATGGTTTTTCTCCCATGTTGCGTTTAAGAGAAAACAGCAAATGCTCGTTTTGGGCCAAAATGCATTGAAAGCAATGGAAACAACCAAAGTGCATACTTTGTGTTATCTCCTCTTGTAGCAAACACAGACAGCTCAAAATTTCACTGGTTGTGTTGAAGACCAAGACCCACAAATGTGATATGAAATGGTTTTTCTCCCATGTTGCATTTAAGAGAAAACAGCAAATGCACGTTTTAGGCCAAAATGCATGGAAAGCAATGGAAACAACAAAAGCGCATACTTTGTGATATCTCCTCTTGTAGCAAACACAGCCAGCTCAAAATTTCACTGGATGTGTTGAAGACCAAGACCCACAAATGTGATGTGAAATGGTTTTTCTCCCATGTTGCGTTTAAGAGAAAACAGCAATTGCTCGTTTTAGGCCAAAATGCATTGAAAGCAATGGAAACAACAAAAGCGCATACTTTGAGTTATCTACTCTTGTAGCAAACACAGACAGCTCAAAATTTCACAGATTGTATTGAAGACCATGACCCACAAACATTATGTGAAATGGTTTTTCTCCCATGTTATGTTTAACAGAAAACAGCAAATGCTCATTTTAGGCCAAAATGCATTGAATCCAATGGAAACAACAAAAGCGCATACTTTGTGATATCTCCTCTTGTAGCAAACACAGACAGCTCAAAATTTCACAGATTGTATTGAAGACCAAGACCCACAAACGTTATGTGAAATGGTTTTTCTCCCATGTTGTGTTTAACAGAAAACAGCAAATACTCATTTTAGGCCAAAATGCATTGAATCCAATGGAAACAACAAAAAGCACAATCTTTGTGATATTTCCTCTTGTAGCAAACACAGACAGCACAAAATTTCACAGATTGTGTTGAAGACCAAGATCCACAAATGTGATGTGGAATGGTTTTTCTCCCATGTTGCATTTAAGAGAAAAGAGCAAATGCTCGTTTTAGACCAAAATGCATTGAAACCAATGGAAACAAAAGTGTATACTTTGTGATATCTCCTCTTGTAGCAAACACAGACAGCTCAAAATTTCACAGATTGTGATGAAGACCAAGACCCACAAATGTGATGTGAAATGGTTTTTCTCCCATGATGCTTTTAAGAGAAAACAGCAAATGCTCATTTTAGGCCAAAATGCATTGAAAGCAATGTAAACAACAATAATGCATACTTTGTGATAACTCCTCTTGTAGCAAACACAGACAGCTCAAAATTTCACAGATTGTGTTGAAGACCAAGACCCACAAGTGTGATGTGAAATGGTTTTTCTCCCATGTTGCATTTAAGAGAAAAGAGCAAATGCTCGTTTTAGACCAAAATGCATTGAAACCAATGGAAACAAAAGCGTATACTTTGTGATATCTCCTCTTGTAGCAAACACAGACAGCTCAAAATTTCACAGATTGTGTTGAAGACCAAGACCCACAAATGTGATGTGAAATGGTTTTTCTTCCATGTTGCTTTTAAGAGAAAACAACAAATGCTCATTTAAGTCCAAAATGCATTGAAACCAATGGAAACAACAAAAGCGCATACTTTGTGATATCTCCTCTTGTAGCAAACACAGACAGCTCAAAATTTCACTGGATGTGTTGAAGACCAAGACCCACAAATGTGATGTGAAATGGTTTTTCTCCCATGTTGCATTTAAGAGAAAACAGCAAATGCACGTTTTAGGCCAAAATGCAATGAAAGCAATGGAAACAACAAAAGCGCATACTTTGTGATATCTCCTCTTGTAGCAAACACAGACAGCTCAAAATTTCACTGGATGTGTTGAAGACCAAGACCCACAAATGTGATGTGAAATGGTTTTTCTCCCATGTTGCATTTAAGAGAAAACAGCAAATGCATGTTTTAGGCCAAAATGCATGGAAAGCAATGGAAACAACAAAAGCGCATACTTTGTGATATCTCCTCTTGTAGCAAACACAGCCAGCTCAAAATTTCACTGGATGTGTCGAAGACCAATACCCACAAATGTGATGTGAAATGGTTTTTCTCCCATGTTGCATTTAAGAGAAAACAGCAAATGCACGTTTTAGGCCAAAATGTATTGAAAGCAGCGGAAACAACAAAAGCGCATACTTTGTTTTATCTCCTCTTGTAGCAAACACAGACAGCTCAAAATTTCACTGGATGTGTTGAAGACCAAGACCCACAAATGTGATGTGAAATGGTTTTTCTCCCATGTTGCATTTAAGAGTAAACAGCAAATGCACGTTTTAGGCCAAAATGCATTGAAAGCAATGGAAACAACAAAAGCGCATACTTTGTGATATCTCCTCTTGTAGCAAACACAGACAGCTCAAAATTTCACTGGATGTGTTGAAGACCAATACCCACAAATGTGATGTGAAATAGTTTTTCTCCCATGTTGCATTTAAGAGAAAACAGCAAATGCACGTTTTAGGCCAAAATGCAATGAAAGCAATGGAAACAACAAAAGCGCATACTTTGTGTTATCTCCTCTTGTAGCAAACACAGACAGCTCAAAATTTCACTGGATGTGTTGAAGACCAAGACCCACAAATGTGATGTGAAATGGTTTTTCTCCCATGTTGCATTTAAGAGAAAACAGTAAATGCACGTTTTAGGCCAAAATGCATGGAAAGCAATGGAAACAATAAAAGCGCATACTTTGTGATATCTCCTCTTGTAGCAAACACAGCTCAAAATTTCACTGGATGTGTTGAAGACCAAGAACCACAAATGTGATGTGAAATGGTTTTTCTCCCATGTTGCGTTTAAGAGAAAACAGCAATTGCTCGTTTTAGGCCAAAATGCATTGAAAGCAATGGAAACAACAAAAGCGCATACTTTGTGTTATCTACTCTTGTAGCAAACACAGACAGCTCAAAATTTCACTGGATGTGTTGAAGACCAAGACCCACAAATGTGATGTGAAATGGTTTTTCTCCCATGTTGCATTTAAGAGAAAACAGCAATTGCTCGTTTTAGGCCAAAATGCATTGAAAGCAATGGAAACAACAAAAGCGCATACTTTGAGTTATCTACTCTTGTAGCAAACACAGACAGCTCAAAATTTCACAGATTGTATTGAAGACCATGACCCACAAACATTATGTGAAATGGTTTTTTCTCCCATGTTATGTTTAACAGAAAACAGCAAATGCTCATTTTAGGCCAAAATGCATTGAATCCAATGGAAACAACAAAAGCGCATACTTTGTGATATCTCCTCTTGTAGCAAACACAGACAGCTCAAAATTTCACAGATTGTATTGAAGACCAAGACCCACAAACGTTATGTGAAATGGTTTTTCTCCCATGTTGTGTTTAACAGAAAACAGCAAATACTCATTTTAGGCCAAAATGCATTGAATCCAATGGAAACAACAAAAAGCACAATCTTTGTGATATTTCCTCTTGTAGCAAACACAGACAGCACAAAATTTCACAGATTGTGTTGAAGACCAAGATCCACAAATGTGATGTGGAATGGTTTTTCTCCCATGTTGCATTTAAGAGAAAAGAGCAAATGCTCGTTTTAGACCAAAATGCATTGAAACCAATGGAAACAAAAGCGTATACTTTGTGATATCTCCTCTTGTAGCAAACACAGACAGCTCAAAATTTCACAGATTGTGTTGAAGACCAAGACCCACAAATGTGATGTGAAATGGTTTTTCTTCCATGTTGCTTTTAAGAGAAAACAACAAATGCTCATTTAAGTCCAAAATGCATTGAAACCAATGGAAACAACAAAAGCGCATACTTTGTGATATCTCCTCTTGTAGCAAACACAGACAGCTCAAAATTTCACTGGATGTGTTGAAGACCAAGACCCACAAATGTGATGTGAAATGGTTTTTCTCCCATGTTGCATTTAAGAGAAAACAGCAAATGCATGTTTTAGGCCAAAATGCATGGAAAGCAATGGAAACAACAAAAGCGCATACTTTGTGATATCTCCTCTTGTAGCAAACACAGCCAGCTCAAAATTTCACTGGATGTGTCGAAGACCAATACCCACAAATGTGATGTGAAATGGTTTTTCTCCCATGTTGCATTTAAGAGAAAACAGCAAATGCACGTTTTAGGCCAAAATGCATTGAAAGCAGCGGAAACAACAAAAGCGCATACTTTGTTTTATCTCCTCTTGTAGCAAACACAGACAGCTCAAAATTTCACTGGATGTGTTGAAGACCAAGACCCACAAATGTGATGTGAAATGGTTTTTCTCCCATGTTGCATTTAAGAGTAAACAGCAAATGCACGTTTTAGGCCAAAATGCATTGAAAGCAATGGAAACAACAAAAGCGCATACTTTGTGATATCTCCTCTTGTAGCAAACACAGACAGCTCAAAATTTCACTGGATGTGTTGAAGACCAATACCCACAAATGTGATGTGAAATAGTTTTTCTCCCATGTTGCATTTAAGAGAAAACAGCAAATGCACGTTTTAGGCCAAAATGCAATGAAAGCAATGGAAACAACAAAAGCGCATACTTTGTGTTATCTCCTCTTGTAGCAAACACAGACAGCTCAAAATTTCACTGGATGTGTTGAAGACCAAGACCCACAAATGTGATGTGAAATGGTTTTTCTCCCATGTTGCATTTAAGAGAAAACAGTAAATGCACGTTTTAGGCCAAAATGCATGGAAAGCAATGGAAACAACAAAAGCGCATACTTTGTGATATCTCCTCTTGTAGCAAACACAGCTCAAAATTTCACTGGATGTGTTGAAGACCAAGAACCACAAATGTGATGTGAAATGGTTTTTCTCCCATGTTGCGTTTAAGAGAAAACAGCAATTGCTCGTTTTAGGCCAAAATGCATTGAAAGCAATGGAAACAACAAAAGCGCATACTTTGTGTTATCTCCTCTTGTAGCAAACACAGACAGCTCAAAATTTCACTGGATGTGTTGAAGACCAAGACCCACAAATGTGATGTGAAATGGTTTTTCTCCCATGTTGCATTTAAGAGAAAACAGCAATTGCTCGTTTTAGGCCAAAATGCATTGAAAGCAATGGAAACAACAAAAGCGCATACTTTGTGTTATCTCCTCTTGTAGCAAACACAGACAGCTCAAAATTTCACTGGATGTGTTGAAGACCAAGACCCACAAATGTGATGTGAAATGGTTTTTCTCCCATGTTGCGTTTAAGAGAAAACAGCAAATGCACGTTTTGGGCCAAAATGCATTGAAAGCAATGGAAACAACCAAAGTGCATACTTTGTGTTATCTCCTCTTGTAGCAAACACAGACAGCTCAAAATTTCACTGGTTGTGTTGAAGACCAAGACCCACAAATGTGATATGAAATGGTTTTTCTCCCATGTTGCATTTAAGAGAAAACAGCAAATGCACGTTTTATGCCAAAATGCATGGAAAGCAATGGAAACAACAAAAGCGCATACTTTGTGATATCTCCTCTTGTAGCAAACACAGCCAGCTCAAAATTTCACTGGATGTGTTGAAGACCAAGACCCACAAATGTGATGTGAAATGGTTTTTTCTCCCATGTTGCGTTTAAGAGAAAACAGCAATTGCTCGTTTTAGGCCAAAATGCATTGAAAGCAATGGAAACAACAAAAGCGCATACTTTGTGTTATCTCCTCTTGTAGCAAACACAGACAGCTCAAAATTTCACAGATTGTATTGAAGACCATGACCCACAAACATTATGTGAAATGGTTTTTCTCCCATGTTGTGTTTAACAGAAAACAGCAAATGCTCATTTTAGGCCAAAATGCATTGAATCCAATGGAAACAACAAAAGCGCATACTTTGTGATATCTCCTCTTGTAGCAAACACAGACAGCTCAAAATTTCACAGATTGTATTGAAGACCAAGACCCACAAACGTTATGTGAAATGGTTTTTCTCCCATGTTGTGTTTAACAGAAAACAGCAAATACTCATTTTAGGCCAAAATGCATTGAATCCAATGGAAACAACAAAAAGCACAATCTTTGTGATATTTCCTCTTGTAGCAAACACAGACAGCACAAAATTTCACAGATTGTGTTGAAGACCAAGATCCACAAATGTGATGTGGAATGGTTTTTCTCCCATGTTGCATTTAAGTGAAAAGAGCAAATGCTCGTTTTAGACCAAAATGCATTGAAACCAATGGAAACAAAAGCGTATACTTTGTGATATCTCCTCTTGTAGCAAACACAGACAGCTCAAAATTTCACAGATTGTGTTGAAGACCAAGACCCACAAATGTGATGTGAAATGGTTTTTCTCCCATGTTGCTTTTAAGAGAAAACAGCAAATGCTCATTTTAGGCCAAAATGCATTGAAAGCAATGTAAACAACAATAATGCATACTTTGTGATAACTCCTCTTGTAGCAAACACAGACAGCTCAAAATTTCACAGATTGTGTTGAAGACCAAGACCCACAAGTGTGATGTGAAATGGTTTTTCTCCCATGTTGCATTTAAGAGAAAAGAGCAAATGCTCGTTTTAGACCAAAATGCATTGAAACCAATGGAAACAAAAGCGTATACTTTGTGATATCTCCTCTTGTAGCAAACACAGACAGCTCAAAATTTCACTGGATGTGTTGAAGACCAAGACCCAAAAATGTGATGTGAAATGGTTTTTCTCCCATGTTGCATTTAAGAGAAAACAGCAAATGCATGTTTTAGGCCAAAATGCATGGAAAGCAATGGAAACAACAAAAGCGCATACTTTGTGATATCTCCTCTTGTAGCAAACACAGCCAGCTCAAAATTTCACTGGATGTGTCGAAGACCAATACCCACAAATGTGATGTGAAATGGTTTTTCTCCCATGTTGCATTTAAGAGAAAACAGCAAATGCACGTTTTAGGCCAAAATGCATTGAAAGCAGCGGAAACAACAAAAGCGCATACTTTGTTTTATCTCCTCTTGTAGCAAACACAGACAGCTCAAAATTTCACTGGATGTGTTGAAGACCAAGACCCACAAATGTGATGTGAAATGGTTTTTCTCCCATGTTGCATTTAAGAGTAAACAGCAAATGCACGTTTTAGGCCAAAATGCATTGAAAGCAATGGAAACAACAAAAGCGCATACTTTGTGATATCTCCTCTTGTAGCAAACACAGACAGCTCAAAATTCACTGGATGTGTTGAAGACCAATACCCACAATTGTGATGTGAAATAGTTTTTCTCCCATGTTGCATTTAAGAGAAAACAGCAAATGCACGTTTTAGGCCAAAATGCAATGAAAGCAATGGAAACAACAAAAGCGCATACTTTGTGTTATCTCCTCTTGTAGCAAACACAGACAGCTCAAAATTTCACTGGATGTGTTGAAGACCAAGACCCACAAATGTGATGTGAAATGGTTTTTCTCCCATGTTGCATTTAAGAGAAAACAGTAAATGCACGTTTTAGGCCAAAATGCATGGAAAGCAATGGAAACAACAAAAGCGCATACTTTGTGATATCTCCTCTTGTAGCAAACACAGCTCAAAATTTCACTGGATGTGTTGAAGACCAAGAACCACAAATGTGATGTGAAATGGTTTTTCTCCCATGTTGCGTTTAAGAGAAAACAGCAATTGCTCGTTTTAGGCCAAAATGCATTGAAAGCAATGGAAACAACAAAAGCGCATACTTTGTGTTATCTCCTCTTGTAGCAAACACAGACAGCTCAAAATTTCACTGGATGTGTTGAAGACCAAGACCCACAAATGTGATGTGAAATGGTTTTTCTCCCATGTTGCATTTAAGAGAAAACAGCAATTGCTCGTTTTAGGCCAAAATGCATTGAAAGCAATGGAAACAACAAAAGCGCATACTTTGTGTTATCTCCTCTTGTAGCAAACACAGACAGCTCAAAATTTCACTGGATGTGTTGAAGACCAAGACCCACAAATGTGATGTGAAATGGTTTTTCTCCCATGTTGCGTTTAAGAGAAAACAGCAAATGCACGTTTTGGGCCAAAATGCATTGAAAGCAATGGAAACAACCAAAGTGCATACTTTGTGTTATCTCCTCTTGTAGCAAACACAGACAGCTCAAAATTTCACTGGTTGTGTTGAAGACCAAGACCCACAAATGTGATATGAAATGGTTTTTCTCCCATGTTGCATTTAAGAGAAAACAGCAAATGCACGTTTTATGCCAAAATGCATGGAAAGCAATGGAAACAACAAAAGCGCATACTTTGTGATATCTCCTCTTGTAGCAAACACAGCCAGCTCAAAATTTCACTGGATGAGTTGAAGACCAAGACACACAAATGTGATGTGAAATGGTTTTTCTCCCATGTTGCGTTTAAGAGAAAACAGCAATTGCTCGTTTTAGGCCAAAATGCATTGAAAGCAATGGAAACAACAAAAGCGCATACTTTGTGTTATCTCCTCTTGTAGCAAACACAGACAGCTCAAAATTTCACAGATTGTATTGAAGACCATGACCCACAAACATTATGTGAAATGGTTTTTCTCCCATGTTGTGTTTAACAGAAAACAGCAAATGCTCATTTTAGGCCAAAATGCATTGAATCCAATGGAAACAACAAAAGCGCATACTTTGTGATATCTCCTCTTGTAGCAAACACAGACAGCTCAAAATTTCACAGATTGTATTGAAGACCAAGACCCACAAACGTTATGTGAAATGGTTTTTCTCCCATGTTGTGTTTAACAGAAAACAGCAAATACTCATTTTAGGCCAAAATGCATTGAATCCAATGGAAACAACAAAAAGCACAATCTTTGTGATATTTCCTCTTGTAGCAAACACAGACAGCACAAAATTTCACAGATTGTGTTGAAGACCAAGATCCACAAATGTGATGTGGAATGGTTTTTCTCCCATGTTGCATTTAAGTGAAAAGAGCAAATGCTCGTTTTAGACCAAAATGCATTGAAACCAATGGAAACAAAAGCGTATACTTTGTGATATCTCCTCTTGTAGCAAACACAGACAGCTCAAAATTTCACAGATTGTGTTGAAGACCAAGACCCACAAATGTGATGTGAAATGGTTTTTCTCCCATGTTGCTTTTAAGAGAAAACAGCAAATGCTCATTTTAGGCCAAAATGCATTGAAAGCAATGTAAACAACAATAATGCATACTTTGTGATAACTCCTCTTGTAGCAAACACAGACAGCTCAAAATTTCACAGATTGTGTTGAAGACCAAGACCCACAAGTGTGATGTGAAATGGTTTTTCTCCCATGTTGCATTTAAGAGAAAAGAGCAAATGCTCGTTTTAGACCAAAATGCATTGAAACCAATGGAAACAAAAGCGTATACTTTGTGATATCTCCTCTTGTAGCAAACACAGACAGCTCAAAATTTCACTGGATGTGTTGAAGACCAAGACCCACAAATGTGATGTGAAATGGTTTTTCTCCCATGTTGCATTTAAGAGAAAACAGCAAATGCACGTTTTAGGCCAAAATGCATTGAAAGCAATGGAAACAACAAAAGCGCATACTTTGTGATATCTCCTCTTGTAGCAAACACAGACAGCTCAAAATTTCACTGGATGTGTTGAAGACCAATACCCACAAATGTGATGTGAAATAGTTTTTCTCCCATGTTGCATTTAAGAGAAAACAGCAAATGCACGTTTTAGGCCAAAATGCAATGAAAGCAATGGAAACAACAAAAGCGCATACTTTGTGTTATCTCCTCTTGTAGCAAACACAGACAGCTCAAAATTTCACTGGATGTGTTGAAGACCAAGACCCACAAATGTGATGTGAAATGGTTTTTCTCCCATGTTGCATTTAAGAGAAAACAGTAAATGCACGTTTTAGGCCAAAATGCATGGAAAGCAATGGAAACAACAAAAGCGCATACTTTGTGATATCTCCTCTTGTAGCAAACACAGCTCAAAATTTCACTGGATGTGTTGAAGACCAAGAACCACAAATGTGATGTGAAATGGTTTTTCTCCCATGTTGCGTTTAAGAGAAAACAGCAATTGCTCGTTTTAGGCCAAAATGCATTGAAAGCAATGGAAACAACAAAAGCGCATACTTTGTGTTATCTCCTCTTGTAGCAAACACAGACAGCTCAAAATTTCACTGGATGTGTTGAAGACCAAGACCCACAAATGTGATGTGAAATGGTTTTTCTCCCATGTTGCATTTAAGAGAAAACAGCAATTGCTCGTTTTAGGCCAAAATGCATTGAAAGCAATGGAAACAACAAAAGCGCATACTTTGAGTTATCTACTCTTGTAGCAAACACAGACAGCTCAAAATTTCACAGATTGTATTGAAGACCATGACCCACAAACATTATGTGAAATGGTTTTTCTCCCATGTTATGTTTAACAGAAAACAGCAAATGCTCATTTTAGGCCAAAATGCATTGAATCCAATGGAAACAACAAAAGCGCATACTTTGTGATATCTCCTCTTGTAGCAAACACAGACAGCTCAAAATTTCACAGATTGTATTGAAGACCAAGACCCACAAACGTTATGTGAAATGGTTTTTCTCCCATGTTGTGTTTAACAGAAAACAGCAAATACTCATTTTAGGCCAAAATGCATTGAATCCAATGGAAACAACAAAAAGCACAATCTTTGTGATATTTCCTCTTGTAGCAAACACAGACAGCACAAAATTTCACAGATTGTGTTGAAGACCAAGATCCACAAATGTGATGTGGAATGGTTTTTCTCCCATGTTGCATTTAAGAGAAAAGAGCAAATGCTCGTTTTAGACCAAAATGCATTGAAACCAATGGAAACAAAAGTGTATACTTTGTGATATCTCCTCTTGTAGCAAACACAGACAGCTCAAAATTTCACAGATTGTGATGAAGACCAAGACCCACAAATGTGATGTGAAATGGTTTTTCTCCCATGATGCTTTTAAGAGAAAACAGCAAATGCTCATTTTAGGCCAAAATGCATTGAAAGCAATGTAAACAACAATAATGCATACTTTGTGATAACTCCTCTTGTAGCAAACACAGACAGCTCAAAATTTCACAGATTGTGTTGAAGACCAAGACCCACAAGTGTGATGTGAAATGGTTTTTCTCCCATGTTGCATTTAAGAGAAAAGAGCAAATGCTCGTTTTAGACCAAAATGCATTGAAACCAATGGAAACAAAAGCGTATACTTTGTGATATCTCCTCTTGTAGCAAACACAGACAGCTCAAAATTTCACAGATTGTGTTGAAGACCAAGACCCACAAATGTGATGTGAAATGGTTTTTCTTCCATGTTGCATTTAAGAGAAAACAACAAATGCTCATTTAAGTCCAAAATGCATTGAAACCAATGGAAACAACAAAAGCGCATACTTTGTGATATCTCCTCTTGTAGCAAACACAGACAGCTCAAAATTTCACTGGATGTGTTGAAGACCAAGACCCACAAATGTGATGTGAAATGGTTTTTCTCCCATGTTGCATTTAAGAGAAAACAGCAAATGCATGTTTTAGGCCAAAATGCATGGAAAGCAATGGAAACAACAAAAGCGCATACTTTGTGATATCTCCTCTTGTAGCAAACACAGCCAGCTCAAAATTTCACTGGATGTGTCGAAGACCAATACCCACAAATGTGATGTGAAATGGTTTTTCTCCCATGTTGCATTTAAGAGAAAACAGCAAATGCACGTTTTAGGCCAAAATGCATTGAAAGCAGCGGAAACAACAAAAGCGCATACTTTGTTTTATCTCCTCTTGTAGCAAACACAGCCAGCTCAAAATTTCACTGGATGTGTCGAAGACCAAGACCCACAAACGTTATGTGAAATGGTTTTTCTCCCATGTTGTGTTTAACAGAAAACAGCAAATACTCATTTTAGGCCAAAATGCATTGAATCCAATGGAAACAACAAAAAGCACAATCTTTGTGATATTTCCTCTTGTAGCAAACACAGACAGCACAAAATTTCACAGATTGTGTTGAAGACCAAGATCCACAAATGTGATGTGGAATGGTTTTTCTCCCATGTTGCATTTAAGAGAAAAGAGCAAATGCTCGTTTTAGACCAAAATGCATTGAAACCAATGGAAACAAAAGTGTATACTTTGTGATATCTCCTCTTGTAGCAAACACAGACAGCTCAAAATTTCACAGATTGTGATGAAGACCAAGACCCACAAATGTGATGTGAAATGGTTTTTCTCCCATGATGCTTTTAAGAGAAAACAGCAAATGCTCATTTTAGGCCAAAATGCATTGAAAGCAATGTAAACAACAATAATGCATACTTTGTGATAACTCCTCTTGTAGCAAACACAGACAGCTCAAAATTTCACAGATTGTGTTGAAGACCAAGACCCACAAATGTGATGTGAAATGGTTTTTCTCCCATGTTGCATTTAAGAGAAAAGAGCAAATGCTCGTTTTAGACCAAAATGCATTGAAACCAATGGAAACAAAAGCGTATACTTTGTGATATCTCCTCTTGTAGCAAACACAGACAGCTCAAAATTTCACAGATTGTGTTGAAGACCAAGACCCACAAATGTGATGTGAAATGGTTTTTCTTCCATGTTGCTTTTAAGAGAAAACAACAAATGCTCATTTAAGTCCAAAATGCATTGAAACCAATGGAAACAACAAAAGCGCATACTTTGTGATATCTCCTCTTGTAGCAAACACAGACAGCTCAAAATTTCACTGGATGTGTTGAAGACCAAGACCCACAAATGTGATGTGAAATGGTTTTTCTCCCATGTTGCATTTAAGAGAAAACAGCAAATGCATGTTTTAGGCCAAAATGCATGGAAAGCAATGGAAACAACAAAAGCGCATACTTTGTGATATCTCCTCTTGTAGCAAACACAGCCAGCTCAAAATTTCACTGGATGTGTCGAAGACCAATACCCACAAATGTGATGTGAAATGGTTTTTCTCCCATGTTGCATTTAAGAGAAAACAGCAAATGCACGTTTTAGGCCAAAATGCATTGAAAGCAGCGGAAACAACAAAAGCGCATACTTTGTTTTATCTCCTCTTGTAGCAAACACAGACAGCTCAAAATTTCACTGGATGTGTTGAAGACCAAGACCCACAAATGTGATGTGAAATGGTTTTTCTCCCATGTTGCATTTAAGAGTAAACAGCAAATGCACGTTTTAGGCCAAAATGCATTGAAAGCAATGGAAACAACAAAAGCGCATACTTTGTGATATCTCCTCTTGTAGCAAACACAGACAGCTCAAAATTTCACTGGATGTGTTGAAGACCAATACCCACAAATGTGATGTGAAATAGTTTTTCTCCCATGTTGCATTTAAGAGAAAACAGCAAATGCACGTTTTAGGCCAAAATGCAATGAAAGCAATGGAAACAACAAAAGCGCATACTTTGTGTTATCTCCTCTTGTAGCAAACACAGACAGCTCAAAATTTCACTGGATGTGTTGAAGACCAAGACCCACAAATGTGATGTGAAATGGTTTTTCTCCCATGTTGCATTTAAGAGAAAACAGTAAATGCACGTTTTAGGCCAAAATGCATGGAAAGCAATGGAAACAACAAAAGCGCATACTTTGTGATATCTCCTCTTGTAGCAAACACAGCTCAAAATTTCACTGGATGTGTTGAAGACCAAGAACCACAAATGTGATGTGAAATGGTTTTTCTCCCATGTTGCGTTTAAGAGAAAACAGCAATTGCTCGTTTTAGGCCAAAATGCATTGAAAGCAATGGAAACAACAAAAGCGCATACTTTGTGTTATCTCCTCTTGTAGCAAACACAGACAGCTCAAAATTTCACTGGATGTGTTGAAGACCAAGACCCACAAATGTGATGTGAAATGGTTTTTCTCCCATGTTGCATTTAAGAGAAAACAGCAATTGCTCGTTTTAGGCCAAAATGCATTGAAAGCAATGGAAACAACAAAAGCGCATACTTTGTGTTATCTCCTCTTGTAGCAAACACAGACAGCTCAAAATTTCACTGGATGTGTTGAAGACCAAGACCCACAAATGTGATGTGAAATGGTTTTTCTCCCATGTTGCGTTTAAGAGAAAACAGCAAATGCACGTTTTGGGCCAAAATGCATTGAAAGCAATGGAAACAACCAAAGTGCATACTTTGTGTTATCTCCTCTTGTAGCAAACACAGACAGCTCAAAATTTCACTGGTTGTGTTGAAGACCAAGACCCACAAATGTGATATGAAATGGTTTTTCTCCCATGTTGCATTTAAGAGAAAACAGCAAATGCACGTTTTATGCCAAAATGCATGGAAAGCAATGGAAACAACAAAAGCGCATACTTTGTGATATCTCCTCTTGTAGCAAACACAGCCAGCTCAAAATTTCACTGGATGTGTTGAAGACCAAGACCCACAAATGTGATGTGAAATGGTTTTTCTCCCATGTTGCGTTTAAGAGAAAACAGCAATTGCTCGTTTTAGGCCAAAATGCATTGAAAGCAATGGAAACAACAAAAGCGCATACTTTGTGTTATCTCCTCTTGTAGCAAACACAGACAGCTCAAAATTTCACAGATTGTATTGAAGACCATGACCCACAAACATTATGTGAAATGGTTTTTCTCCCATGTTGTGTTTAACAGAAAACAGCAAATGCTCATTTTAGGCCAAAATGCATTGAATCCAATGGAAACAACAAAAGCGCATACTTTGTGATATCTCCTCTTGTAGCAAACACAGACAGCTCAAAATTTCACAGATTGTATTGAAGACCAAGACCCACAAACGTTATGTGAAATGGTTTTTCTCCCATGTTGTGTTTAACAGAAAACAGCAAATACTCATTTTAGGCCAAAATGCATTGAATCCAATGGAAACAACAAAAAGCACAATCTTTGTGATATTTCCTCTTGTAGCAAACACAGACAGCACAAAATTTCACAGATTGTGTTGAAGACCAAGATCCACAAATGTGATGTGGAATGGTTTTTCTCCCATGTTGCATTTAAGTGAAAAGAGCAAATGCTCGTTTTAGACCAAAATGCATTGAAACCAATGGAAACAAAAGCGTATACTTTGTGATATCTCCTCTTGTAGCAAACACAGACAGCTCAAAATTTCACAGATTGTGTTGAAGACCAAGACCCACAAATGTGATGTGAAATGGTTTTTCTCCCATGTTGCTTTTAAGAGAAAACAGCAAATGCTCATTTTAGGCCAAAATGCATTGAAAGCAATGTAAACAACAATAATGCATACTTTGTGATAACTCCTCTTGTAGCAAACACAGACAGCTCAAAATTTCACAGATTGTGTTGAAGACCAAGACCCACAAGTGTGATGTGAAATGGTTTTTCTCCCATGTTGCATTTAAGAGAAAAGAGCAAATGCTCGTTTTAGACCAAAATGCATTGAAACCAATGGAAACAAAAGCGTATACTTTGTGATATCTCCTCTTGTAGCAAACACAGACAGCTCAAAATTTCACTGGATGTGTTGAAGACCAAGACCCACAAATGTGATGTGAAATGGTTTTTCTCCCATGTTGCATTTAAGAGAAAACAGCAAATGCATGTTTTAGGCCAAAATGCATGGAAAGCAATGGAAACAACAAAAGCGCATACTTTGTGATATCTCCTCTTGTAGCAAACACAGCCAGCTCAAAATTTCACTGGATGTGTCGAAGACCAATACCCACAAATGTGATGTGAAATGGTTTTTCTCCCATGTTGCATTTAAGAGAAAACAGCAAATGCACGTTTTAGGCCAAAATGCATTGAAAGCAGCGGAAACAACAAAAGCGCATACTTTGTTTTATCTCCTCTTGTAGCAAACACAGACAGCTCAAAATTTCACTGGATGTGTTGAAGACCAAGACCCACAAATGTGATGTGAAATGGTTTTTCTCCCATGTTGCATTTAAGAGTAAACAGCAAATGCACGTTTTAGGCCAAAATGCATTGAAAGCAATGGAAACAACAAAAGCGCATACTTTGTGATATCTCCTCTTGTAGCAAACACAGACAGCTCAAAATTTCACTGGATGTGTTGAAGACCAATACCCACAAATGTGATGTGAAATAGTTTTTCTCCCATGTTGCATTTAAGAGAAAACAGCAAATGCACGTTTTAGGCCAAAATGCAATGAAAGCAATGGAAACAACAAAAGCGCATACTTTGTGTTATCTCCTCTTGTAGCAAACACAGACAGCTCAAAATTTCACTGGATGTGTTGAAGACCAAGACCCACAAATGTGATGTGAAATGGTTTTTCTCCCATGTTGCATTTAAGAGAAAACAGTAAATGCACGTTTTAGGCCAAAATGCATGGAAAGCAATGGAAACAACAAAAGCGCATACTTTGTGATATCTCCTCTTGTAGCAAACACAGCTCAAAATTTCACTGGATGTGTTGAAGACCAAGAACCACAAATGTGATGTGAAATGGTTTTTCTCCCATGTTGCGTTTAAGAGAAAACAGCAATTGCTCGTTTTAGGCCAAAATGCATTGAAAGCAATGGAAACAACAAAAGCGCATACTTTGTGTTATCTCCTCTTGTAGCAAACACA
Source organism: Taudactylus pleione (assembly GCA_031769625.1). Taxonomy (NCBI): domain Eukaryota; kingdom Metazoa; phylum Chordata; class Amphibia; order Anura; family Myobatrachidae; genus Taudactylus; species Taudactylus pleione. Next base: position 3,758 of record JAUIMM010003137.1, on the reverse strand, counting down.
GACAGCTCAAAATTTCACTGGATGTGTTGAAGACCAAGACCCACAAATGTGATGTGAAATGGTTTTTCTCCCATGTTGCATTTAAGAGAAAACAGCAATTGCTCGTTTTAGGCCAAAATGCATTGAAAGCAATGGAAACAACAAAAGCGCATACTTTGTGTTATCTCCTCTTGTAGCAAACACAGACAGCTCAAAATTTCACTGGATGTGTTGAAGACCAAGACCCACAAATGTGATGTGAAATGGTTTTTCTCCCATGTTGCGTTTAAGAGAAAACAGCAAATGCACGTTTTGGGCCAAAATGCATTGAAAGCAATGGAAACAACCAAAGTGCATACTTTGTGTTATCTCCTCTTGTAGCAAACACAGACAGCTCAAAATTTCACTGGTTGTGTTGAAGACCAAGACCCACAAATGTGATATGAAATGGTTTTTCTCCCATGTTGCATTTAAGAGAAAACAGCAAATGCACGTTTTATGCCAAAATGCATGGAAAGCAATGGAAACAACAAAAGCGCATACTTTGTGATATCTCCTCTTGTAGCAAACACAGCCAGCTCAAAATTTCACTGGATGTGTTGAAGACCAAGACCCACAAATGTGATGTGAAATGGTTTTTCTCCCATGTTGCGTTTAAGAGAAAACAGCAATTGCTCGTTTTAGGCCAAAATGCATTGAAAGCAATGGAAACAACAAAAGCGCATACTTTGTGTTATCTCCTCTTGTAGCAAACACAGACAGCTCAAAATTTCACAGATTGTATTGAAGACCATGACCCACAAACATTATGTGAAATGGTTTTTCTCCCATGTTGTGTTTAACAGAAAACAGCAAATGCTCATTTTAGGCCAAAATGCATTGAATCCAATGGAAACAACAAAAGCGCATACTTTGTGATATCTCCTCTTGTAGCAAACACAGACAGCTCAAAATTTCACAGATTGTATTGAAGACCAAGACCCACAAACGTTATGTGAAATGGTTTTTCTCCCATGTTGTGTTTAACAGAAAACAGCAAATACTCATTTTAGGCCAAAATGCATTGAATCCAATGGAAACAACAAAAAGCACAATCTTTGTGATATTTCCTCTTGTAGCAAACACAGACAGCACAAAATTTCACAGATTGTGTTGAAGACCAAGATCCACAAATGTGATGTGGAATGGTTTTTCTCCCATGTTGCATTTAAGTGAAAAGAGCAAATGCTCGTTTTAGACCAAAATGCATTGAAACCAATGGAAACAAAAGCGTATACTTTGTGATATCTCCTCTTGTAGCAAACACAGACAGCTCAAAATTTCACAGATTGTGTTGAAGACCAAGACCCACAAATGTGATGTGAAATGGTTTTTCTCCCATGTTGCTTTTAAGAGAAAACAGCAAATGCTCATTTTAGGCCAAAATGCATTGAAAGCAATGTAAACAACAATAATGCATACTTTGTGATAACTCCTCTTGTAGCAAACACAGACAGCTCAAAATTTCACAGATTGTGTTGAAGACCAAGACCCACAAGTGTGATGTGAAATGGTTTTTCCCCCATGTTGCATTTAAGAGAAAAGAGCAAATGCTCGTTTTAGACCAAAATGCATTGAAACCAATGGAAACAAAAGCGTATACTTTGTGATATCTCCTCTTGTAGCAAACACAGACAGCTCAAAATTTCACTGGATGTGTTGAAGACCAAGACCCACAAATGTGATGTGAAATGGTTTTTCTCCCATGTTGCATTTAAGAGAAAACAGCAAATGCACGTTTTAGGTCAAAATGCAATGAAAGCAATGGAAACAACAAAAGCGCATACTTTGTGATATCTCCTCTTGTAGCAAACACAGACAGCTCAAAATTTCACTGGATGTGTTGAAGACCAAGACCCACAAATGTGATGTGAAATGGTTTTTCTCCCATGTTGCATTTAAGAGAAAACAGCAAATGCATGTTTTAGGCCAAAATGCATGGAAATCAATGGAAACAACAAAAGCGCATACTTTGTGATATCTCCTCTTGTAGCAAACACAGCCAGCTCAAAATTTCACTGGATGTGTCGAATACCAAGACCCACAAATGTGATGTGAAATGGTTTTTCTCCCATGTTGCATTTAAGAGAAAACAGCAAATGCAAGTTTTAGGTCAAAATGCATTGAAAGCAGCGGAAACAACAAAAGCGCATACTTTGTGTTATCTCCTCTTGTAGCAAACACAGACAGCTCAAAATTTCACTGGATGTGTTGAAGACCAAGACCCACAAAGGTGATGTGAAATGGTTTTTCTCCCATGTTGCATTTAAGAGAAAACAGCAAATGCACGTTTTAGGCCAAAATGCATTGAAAGCAATGGAAACAACAAAAGCGCATACTTTGTGATATCTCCTCTTGTAGCAAACACAGACAGCTCAAAATTTCACTGGATGTGTTGAAGACCAATACCCACAAATGTGATGTGAAATAGTTTTTCTCCCATGTTGCATTTAAGAGAAAACAGCAAATGCACGTTTTAGGCCAAAATGCAATGAAAGCAATGGAAACAACAAAAGCGCATACTTTGTGTTATCTCCTCTTGTAGCAAACACAGACAGCTCAAAATTTCACTGGATGTGTTGAAGACCAAGACCCACAAATGTGATGTGAAATGGTTTTTCTCCCATGTTGCGTTTAAGAGAAAACAGTAAATGCACGTTTTAGGCCAAAATGCATGGAAAGCAATGGAAACAACAAAAGCGCATACTTTGTGATATCTCCTCTTGTAGCAAACACAGACAGCTCAAAATTTCACTGGATGTGTTGAAGACCAAGAACCACAAATGTGATGTGAAATGGTTTTTCTCCCATGTTGCGTTTAAGAGAAAACAGCAATTGCTCGTTTTAGGCCAAAATGCATTGAAAGCAATGGAAACAACAAAAGCGCATACTTTGTGTTATCTCCTCTTGTAGCAAACACAGACAGCTCAAAATTTCACTGGATGTGTTGAAGACCAAGACCCACAAATGTGATGTGAAATGGTTTTTCTCCCATGTTGCATTTAAGAGAAAACAGCAATTGCTCGTTTTAGGCCAAAATGCATTGAAAGCAATGGAAACAACAAAAGCGCATACAATGTGTTATCTCCTCTTGTAGCAAACACAGACAGCTCAAAATTTCACTGGATGTGTTGAAGACCAAGACCCACAAATGTGATGTGAAATGGTTTTTCTCCCATGTTGCGTTTAAGAGAAAACAGCAAATGCCTGTTTTGGGCCAAAATGCATTGAAAGCAATGGAAACAACCAAAGTGCATACTTTGTGTTATCTCCTCTTGTAGCAAACACAGACAGCTCAAAATTTCACTGGTTGTGTTGAAGACCAAGACCCACAAATGTGATATGAAATGGTTTTTCTCCCATGTTGCATTTAAGAGAAAACAGCAAATGCACGTTTTAGGCCAAAATGCATGGAAAGCAATGGAAACAACAAAAGCGCATACTTTGTGATATCTCCTCTTGTAGCAAACACAGCCAGCTCAAAATTTCACTGGATGTGTTGAAGACCAAGACCCACAAATGTGATGTGAAATGGTTTTCCTCCCATGTTGCGTTTAAGAGAAAACAGCAATTGCTCGTTTTAGGCCAAAATGCATTGAAAGCAATGGAAACAACAAAAGCGCATACTTTGTGTTATCTCCTCTTGTAGCAAACACAGACAGCTCAAAATTTCACAGATTGTATTGAAGACCATGACCCACAAACATTATGTGAAATGTTTTTTCTCCCATGTCGTGTTT
>JAUIMM010003136.1:32500-115362 GCA_031769625.1 Taudactylus pleione | reverse complement strand
AACACACAAAAACACACACAAAAACACACACAAAAACAAACACACACACAAAAACACACACACAAAAACAAACACACACACAAAAACACACACACACAAAAACACACACAATAACACACAAAAATAAAAACACACACAAAAACACACAAAAACAAAAACGCAAACACACAAAAACACACAAAAACACACACAAAAACAAACACACACACAAACGCACAAAAACACACAAAAAAACACACAAAAACAAACAAACACACAAAAACACAAACACAAAAACAAACACACACACAAACACACACAAAAACAAACACACACAAACACACAAAAACACACACAAAAATACACAAAAACAAACACACACACAAAAAACACACACACACACACACACACACAAACAAACACACACACACAAACACACTCACAAAAACAAAAACACACACAAAAATACACAAAAACAAACACACACACAAAAACACACACACAAAAACACACAAAAACACACACAAAAACAAAAACACACACAAAAACACAAAAAACAAACACACACACAAAAACACACACAAAACCACACACAAAAACACACAAAAACACACACAAAAACAAAAACACACACAAAAACACACAAAAACAAACACACACACAAAAACACACACACACACAAACACATAAAAAAAACACACAAAAACAAACACACACACAAACACACACAAACACACACAAAAACAAACACACACACAAACACTCAAAAACACACACATAAATACACAAAAACAAACACACATACAAAAACACACACACACAAACACACAAAAACACATGCAAAAACACACAAAAACAAACACACACAGAAAAACACACACAAAAACACACCCAAAAACACACACAAAAACACATGCAAAAACAAACACACACACAAAAACACACACACACAAAAACAAACTCACAAAAACAAACACAAAAACACACACAAAAACAAACACACACAAAAACACACAAAAAAACACACAAAAACAAACACACACACAAACACTCAAAAACACACACATAAATACACAAAAACAAACACACATACAAAAACACACACACACAAACACACAAAAACACATGCAAAAACACACAAAAACAAACACACACAAAAACACACACAAAAACACACCCAAAATCTCACACAAAAACACATGCAAAAACAAACACACACACAAAAACACACACACACAAAAACAAACTCACAAAAACAAACACAAAAACACACACATAAACAAACACACACAAAAACACACAAAAAAACACACAAAAACAAACACACACAAAAACACACACACACAAACACAGAAAAACACACACAAAAACACACACAAAAACAAAACACACACACAAAAACACACACACAAAAACAAACACACACACAAAAACACACACACACACACAAAAACACACACACACAAAAACAAACACACACACAAAAACACACACAAAAACAAAAACAAACACAAAACACACAAAAACAAACACACACACAAAAACACACACAGAACAACAAACACACACACACAAAAACACACACACACAAACACACAAAAACAAACACGCAAACAAACACACAAAAACACACACAAAAACAAACACACACACAAAAACACACAAAAACACACACACAAAAACAAACACACCAAAACACACACAAAAACAAACACACACACAAACACACACAAAAACAAACACACAAAAACACACACAAAAACAAACACAAACACAAAAACACACACACACAAAAACAAACACACACACAAAAACACACACACACAAACACAGAAAAACACACACAAAAACACACACAAAAACAAAAACACACACAAAAACACACACACAAAAACACCCACACAAAAACAAACACAAAAACACACACAAAAACACACACACACAAAAACCCACAAAAACACACAAAAACAAACACACACACAAAAACACACACAAAAACAAAAACACACACAAAAACACACAAAAACAAACACACACACAAAAACACACACACACAAACACACAAAAACACACAAAAACACACACAAAAACACACACAAAAACACACACACAAAAACAAACACACAAAAACAAACACACACACAAACACACAAAAACACACAAAAACAAACACACAAAAACACACCCAAAAACACACCCAAAAACACACGCAAAAACACAAACACAAAAACAAACACACACAAAAACACACACAAAAACACACAAAAACAAACACACACACAAAAACACACACAAACACACAAAAACACATGCAAAAACAAACACACACACAAACACACAAAAACACAAAAACACACACAAAAACAAACACACACAAAAACACACAAAAAAACACACAAAAACAAACACACACACAAACACTCAAAAACACACACATAAATACACAAAAACAAACACACATACAAAAACACACACACACAAACACACAAAAACACATGCAAAAACACACAAAAACAAACACACACAAAAACACACACAAAAACACACCCAAAATCTCACACAAAAACACATGCAAAAACAAACACACACACAAAAACACACACACACAAAAACAAACTCACAAAAACAAACACAAAAACACACACATAAACAAACACACACAAAAACACACAAAAAAACACACAAAAACAAACACACACAAAAACACACACACACAAACACAGAAAAACACACACAAAAACACACACAAAAACAAAACACACACACAAAAACACACACACAAAAACAAACACACACACAAAAACACACACACACACACAAAAACACACACACACAAAAACAAACACACACACAAAAACACACACAAAAACAAAAACAAACACAAAACACACAAAAACAAACACACACACAAAAACACACACAGAACAACAAACACACACACACAAAAACACACACACACAAACACACAAAAACAAACACGCAAACAAACACACAAAAACACACACAAAAACAAACACACACACAAAAACACACAAAAACACACACACAAAAACAAACACACCAAAACACACACAAAAACAAACACACACACAAACACACACAAAAACAAACACACAAAAACACACACAAAAACAAACACAAACACAAAAACACACACACACAAAAACAAACACACACACAAAAACACACACACACAAACACAGAAAAACACACACAAAAACACACACAAAAACAAAAACACACACAAAAACACACACACAAAAACACCCACACAAAAACAAACACAAAAACACACACAAAAACACACACACACAAAAACCCACAAAAACACACAAAAACAAACACACACACAAAAACACACACAAAAACAAAAACACACACAAAAACACACAAAAACAAACACACAAAAACAAACACACACACAAACACACAAAAACACACAAAAACAAACACACAAAAACACACCCAAAAACACACCCAAAAACACACGCAAAAACACAAACACAAAAACAAACACACACAAAAACACACACAAAAACACACAAAAACAAACACACACACAAAAACACACACAAACACACAAAAACACATGCAAAAACCAACACACACACAAACACACAAAAACACACATAAAACACACAAAAACAAACACACACAAACACACTCAAACACACACAAAAACAAACACACAAAAACACACACACACACAAAAACACACACACACACAAAAACAAACACACACACACACAAAAACACACACAAAAACACACAAAAACAAACACACACTCAAAAACAAAAAAACACACACACACAAACACACACAAAAACACACACAAAAACACACAAAAACACACACAAAAACAAAAACACACACAAAAACACAAAAAAACACACAAAAACAAACACACACACAAAAACAAACACAAAAACACACACAAAAACAAACACACACAAAAACACAAAAACACACACAAAAACAAACACAAACACAAAAACACACACACACAAAAACAAACACACACACAAAAACACACACACACAAACACAGAAAAACACACACAAAAACACACACAAAAACAAAAACACACACAAAAACACACACACAAAAACACCCACACAAAAACAAACACAAAAACACACACAAAAACACACACACACAAAAACCCACAAAAACACACAAAAACAAACACACACACAAAAACACACACAAAAACAAAAACACACACAAAAACACACAAAAACAAACACACAAAAACAAACACACACACAAACACACAAAAACACACAAAAACAAACACACAAAAACACACCCAAAAACACACCCAAAAACACACGCAAAAACACAAACACAAAAACAAACACACACAAAAACACACACAAAAACACACAAAAACAAACACACACACAAAAACACACACAAACACACAAAAACACATGCAAAAACAAACACACACACAAACACACAAAAACACACATAAAACACACAAAAACAAACACACACAAACACACTCAAACACACACAAAAACAAACACACAAAAACACACACACACACAAAAACACACACACACACAAAAACACACACACACACAAAAACAAACACACACACACACAAAAACACACACAAAAACACACAAAAACAAACACACACTCAAAAACAAAAAAACACACACACACAAACACACACAAAAACACACACAAAAACACACAAAAACACACACAAAAACAAAAACACACACAAAAACACAAAAAAACACACAAAAACAAACACACACACAAAAACAAACACAAAAACACACACAAAAACAAACACACACAAAAACACAAAAAAACACACAAAAACAAACACGCACACAAAAACACAAACACAAAAACAAACACACACAAAAACACACACAAAAACACACAAAAACAAACACACACACAAAAACACACACACAAACACACAAAAACAAACACACACACAAACACTCAAAAACACACACATAAATACACAAAAACAAACACACATACAAAAACACACACACACAAACACACAAAAACACATGCAAAAACACACAAAAACAAACACACACACAAAAACACACCCAAAAACACACCCAAAAACACACCCAAAAACACACACAAAAACACATGCAAAAACAAACACACACACAAAAACACACACACACAAAAACAAACTCACAAAAACAAACACAAAAACACACACAAAAACAAACACACACAAAAACACACAAAAAAACACACAAAAACAAACACACACACAAACACTCAAAAACACACACATAAATACACAAAAACAAACACAAATACAAAAACACACACACACAAACACACAAAAACACATGCAAAAACACACAAAAACAAACACACACACAAAAACACACACAAAAACACACCCAAAAACACACACAAAAACACATGCAAAAACAAACACACACACAAAAACACACACACACAAAAACAAACACACACAAAAACACACACACACAAACACAGAAAAACACACACAAAAACACACACAAAAACAAAACACACACACAAAAACACACACACAAAAACAAACACACACACAAAAACACACACACACAAAAACAAACACACACACAAAAACACACACACACAAAAACAAACACACACACAAAAACACACACAAAAACAAAAACAAAAACACACAAAAACAAACACACACACAAAAACACACACAGAACAACAAACACACACACACAAAAACACACACACACAAACACACAAAAACAAACACGCAAACAAACACACAAAAACACACACAAAAACAAACACACACACAAAAACACACAAAAACACACACACAAAAACAAACACACCAAAACACACACAAAAACAAACACACACACAAACACACACAAAAACAAACACACAAAAACACACACAAAAACAAACACAAACACAAAAACACACACACACAAAAACAAACACACACACAAAAACACAAACACACAAACACAGAAAAACACACACAAAAACACACACAAAAACAAAAACACACACAAAAACACACACACAAAAACACCCACACAAAAACAAACACAAAAACACACAAAAACACACACACACACAAAAACCCACAAAAACACACAAAAACAAACACAAAAACAAACACACACACAAACACTCAAAAACACACACATAAATACACAAAAACAAACACACACACAAAAACACACACACACAAACACACAAAAACACACACAAAAACACACAAAAACACACATGCAAAAACAAACACACAAAAACACACACAAAAACAAACACACACACAAACACACAAAAACACACAAAAACAAACACACAAAAACACACCCAAAAACACACCCAAAAACACACCCAAAAACACAAACACAAAAACAAACACACACAAAAACACACACAAAAACACACAAAAACAAACACACACACAAAAACACACACACACACAAAAACACACACACACACAAAAACAAACACACACACACACACAAAAACACACACAAAAACACACAAAAACAAACACACACTCAAAAACACACACACACAAACACACAAAAACACACACAAAAACACACACAAAAACACACACAAAAACACAAAAAAACACACAAAAACAAACACACACACAAAAACAAACACAAAAACACACACAAAAACAAACACACACAAAAACAAACACACACAAAAACACAAAAAAACACACAAAAACAAATACGCACACAAAAACACAAACACAAAAACAAACACACACAAAAACACACACAAAAACACACAAAAACAAACACACACACAAAAACACACACACACACACAAACACACAAAAACACACAAAAACAAACACACACACAAAAACACACACACACAAACAAACACACACACAAAAACACACACACACAAAAACAAACACACACAAAAACACACACAAAAACAAAAACAAACACAAAAACACACAAAAACAAACACACACACAAAAACACACACACACAAAATCAAACACACACACAAAAACACACACACAAAAACAAACACACACACAAAAACACACACACACAAAAACAAACACACACACAAAAACACACACAAAAACACACAAAAATAAAAACACACACAAAAACACACACACACAAAAACACACACAAAACACACACAAAACAAAAACACACACAAAAACACAAAAAAACACACAAAAACAAACACACACACAAAAACAAACACAAAAACACACACAAAAACAAACACACACAAAAAAAACAAAAAAACACACAAAAACAAACACGCACACAAAAACACAAACACAAAAACAAACACACACAAAAACACACACAAAAACACACAAAAACAAACACACACACAAAAACACACACACAAACACACAAAAACAAACACACACACAAACACTCAAAAACACACACATAAATACACAAAAACAAACACACATACAAAAACACACACACACAAACACACAAAAACACATGCAAAAACACACAAAAACAAACACACACACAAAAACACACACAAAAACACACCCAAAAACACACCCAAAAACACACACAAAAACACATGCAAAAACAAACACACACACAAAAACACACACACACAAAAACAAACTCACAAAAACAAACACAAAAACACACACAAAAACAAACACACACAAAAACACACAAAAAACCACACAAAAACAAACACACACAAACACTCAAAAACACACACATAAATACACAAAAACAAACACACATACAAAAACACACACACACAAACACACAAAAACACATGCAAAAACACACAAAAACAAACACACACACAAAAACACACACAAAAACACACCCAAAAACACACACAAAAACACATGCAAAAACAAACACACACACAAAAACACACACACACAAAAACAAACTCACAAAAACAAACACAAAAACACACACAAAAACAAACACACACAAAAACACACAAAAAAACACACAAAAACAAACACACACACACAAAAACACAAACACAAAAACAAACACACACAAAAACACACACACACAAACACAGAAAAACACACACAAAAACACACACAAAAACAAAACACACATACAAAAACACACACACAAAAACAAACACACACACAAAAACACACACACACAAAAACAAACACACACACACACAAAAACACACACAAAAACAAAAACAAACACAAAAAAACACAAAAACAAACACACACAAAAACACACACAAAAACACACAAAAACAAACACACACACAAAAACACACACACAAACACACAAAAACAAACACACACACAAACACTCAAAAACACACACATAAATACACAAAAACAAACACACATACAAACACACACACACACAAACACACAAAAACACATGCAAAAACACACAAAAACAAACACACACACAAAAACACACACAAAAACACACACAAAAACACACCCAAAAACACACACAAAAACACATGCAAAAACAAACACACACACAAAAACACACACACACAAAAACAAACTCACAAAAACAAACACAAAAACACACACAAAAACAAACACACACAAAAACACACAAAAAAACACACAAAAACAAACACACACACAAACACTCAAAAACACACACATAAATACACAAAAACAAACACACATACAAAAACACACACACACAAACACACAAAAACACATGCAAAAACACACAAAAACAAACACACACACAAAAACACACACAAAAACACACCCAAAAACACACACAAAAACACATGCAAAAACAAACACACACACAAAAACACACACACACAAAAACAAACACACACAAAAACACACACACACAAACACAGAAAAACACACACAAAAACACACACAAAAACAAAACACACACACAAAAACACACACACAAAAACAAACACACACACAAAAACACACACACACAAAAACAAACACACACACAAAAACACACACACACAAAAACAAACACACACACAAAAACACACACAAAAACAAAAACAAACACAAAAACACACAAAAACAAACACACACACAAAAACACACACAGAACAACAAACACACACACACAAAAACACACACACACAAACACACAAAAACAAACACGCAAACAAACACACAAAAACACACACAAAAACAAACACACACACACAAAAACACACAAAAACACACACACAAAAACAAACAAACCAAAACACACACAAAAACAAACACACACACAAACACACACAAAAACAAACACACAAAAACACACACAAAAACAAACACAAACACAAAAACACACACACACAAAAACACACACACACAAACACAGAAAAACACACACAAAAACACACACAAAAACAAAAACACACACAAAAACACACACACAAAAACATCCACACAAAAACAAACACAAAAACACACACAAAAACACACACACACAAAAAACCACAAAAACACACAAAAACAAACACAAAAACAAACACACACACAAACACTCAAAAACACACACATAAATACACAAAAACAAACACACACACAAAAACACACACACACAAACACACAAAAACACACACAAAAACACACAAAAACACACACAAAAACACACACAAAAACACACACACAAAAACAAACACACAAAAACACACACAAAAACAAACACACACACAAACACACAAAAACACACAAAAACACACAAAAACAAACACACAAAAACACACCCAAAAACACACCCAAAAACACACCCAAAAACACAAACACAAAAACAAACACACACAAAAACACACACAAAAACACACAAAAACAAACACACACACAAAAACACACACACACAAACACACAAAAACACATGCAAAAACAAACACACACACAAACACACAAAAACACACATAAAACACACAAAAACAAACACACACAAACACACTCAAACACACACAAAAACAAACACACAAAAACACACAAAAACACACAAAAACAAACACACACACAAAAACACACACACACACAAAAACACACACACACACACAAAAACAAACACACACACACACACACAAAAAACACACACAAAAACACACAAAAACAAACACACACTCAAAAACACATACACACACAAATACACAAAAACACACACAAAAACACACACAAAATCACAAAAAAACACACACAAAAACAAACAAACACAAAAACACAAAAAAACACACAAAAACAAACACACACACAAAAACAAACACAAAAACACACACAAAAACAAACACACACAAAAACACAAAAAAACACACAAAAACAAACACGCACACAAAAACACAAACACAAAAACAAACACACACAAAAACACACACAAAAACACACAAAAACAAACACACACACAAAAACACACACACAAACACACAAAAACACACAAAAACAAACACACACACAAAAACACACACACAAAAACAAACAAACACACAAAAACACACAAAAACAAACACACACAAAAACAAAAACAAACACAAAAACACACAAAAACAAACACACACACAAAAACACACACACACAAAAACAAACACACACAGAAAAACACATACACAAAAACAAACACACACACAAAAACACACACACACAAAAACACACACAAAAACAAACACACATACAAAAACACACACACACAAACACAGAAAAACACACACAAAAACACACACAAAAACAAAAACACACACAAAAACACACACACAAAAACACCCACACAAAAACAAACACAAAAACACACACAAAAACACACACACACACACACAAAAACCCACAAAAACACACAAAAACAAACACACACACAAAAACACACACAAAAACAAAAACACACACAAAAACACACAAAAACAAACACACACACAAAAACACACACACACAAACACACAAAAAAACACACAAAAACACACACAAAAACACACAAAAACACACACAAAAACACACACAAAAACACACAAAAACACACACACAAAAACAAACACACAAAAACACACACAAAAACAAACACACACACAAACACACAAAAACACACAAAAACAAACACACAAAAACACACCCAAAAACACACCCAAAAACACACACAAAAACACAAACACAAAAACAAACACACACAAAAACACACACAAAAACAAACACACACACAAAAACACACACACACAAACACACAAAAACACATGCAAAAACAAACACACACACAAACACACAAAAACACACATAAAACACACAAAAACAAACACACACAAACACACTCAAACACACACAAAAACAAACACACACACAAAAACACACACACACACACAAAAACACACACACACAAAAACAAACACACACACACACACAAAAACACACACAAAAACACACAAAAACAAACACACACTCAAAAACACACACACACACAAACACACAAAAACACACACAAAAACACACACAAAAACACACAAAAACAAACACACACACAAAAACACAAACACAAAAACAAACACACACAAAAACACACACACACAAACACAGAAAAACACACACAAAAACACACACAAAAACAAAACACACACACAAAAACACACACACAAAAACAAACACACACACAAAAACACACACACACACACAAAAACACACACACACAAAAACAAACACACACACAAAAACACACACAAAAACAAAAACAAACACAAAAACACACAAAAACAAACACACACACAAAAACACACACAGAACAACAAACACACACACACAAAAACACACACACACAAACACACAAAAACAAACACGCAAACAAACACACAAAAACACACACAAAAACAAACACACACACAAAAACACACAAAAACAAACACACCAAAACACACACAAAAACAAACACACACACAAACACACACAAAAACAAACACACAACAACACACACAAAAACAAACACAAACACAAAAACACACACACACAAAAACAAACACACACACAAAAACACACACACACAAACACAGAAAAACACACACAAAAACACACACAAAAACAAAAACACACACAAAAACACACACACAAAAACACCCACACAAAAACAAACACAAAAACACACACAAAAACACACACACACAAAAACCCACAAAAACACACAAAAACAAACACACACACAAAAACACACACAAAAACAAAAACACACACAAAAACACACAAAAACAAACACACACACAAAAACACACACACAAAAACACACAAAAAACACACAAAAACACACACAAAAACACACAAAAACACACACACAAAAACAAACACACCAAAACACACACAAAAACAAACACACACACAAACACACACAAAAACAAACACACAACAACACACACAAAAACAAACACAAACACAAAAACACACACACACAAAAACAAACACACACACAAAAACACACACACACAAACACAGAAAAACACACACAAAAACACACACAAAAACAAAAACACACAAAAACACACACACAAAAACACCCACACAAAAACAAACACAAAAACACACACAAAAACACACACACACAAAAACCCACAAAAACACACAAAAACAAACACACACACAAAAACACACACAAAAACAAAAACACACACAAAAACACACAAAAACAAACACACACACAAAAACACACACACACAAACACACAAAAAACACACAAAAACACACACAAAAACACACAAAAACACACACAAAAACACACAAAAACACACACACAAAAACAAACACACAAAAACACACACAAAAACAAACACACACACAAACACACAAAAACACACAAAAACAAACACACAAAAACACACCCAAAAACACACCCAAAAACACACGCAAAAACACAAACACAATAACAAACACACAAAAAAAACACACACAAAAACACACAAAAACAAACACACACATAACACACACACACAAACACACAAAAACACATGCAAAAACAAACACACACACAAACACACAAAAACACACATAAAACACACAAAAACAAACACACACAAACACACTCAAACACACACAAAAACAAACACACAAAAACACACAAAAACACACACACACACAAAAACACACACACACACAAAAACAAACACACACACACACACACAAAAACACACACAAAAACACACAAAAACAAACACACACTCAAAAACACAAAAACACACACACACAAACACACACAAAAACACACACAAAAACACACAAAAACACACACAAAAACAAAAACACACACAAAAACACAAAAAAACACACAAAAACAAACACACACACAAAAACAAACACAAAAACACACACAAAAACAAACACACACAAAAACACAAAAAAACACACAAAAACAAACACGCACACAAAAACACAAACACAAAAAGAAACACACACAAAAACACACACAAAAACACACAAAAACAAACACACACACAAAAACACACACACAAACACACAAAAACAAACACACACACAAACACTCAAAAACACACACATAAATACACAAAAACAAACACACATACAAAAACACACACACACAAACACACAAAAACACATGCAAAAACACACAAAAACAAACACACACACAAAAACACACACAAAAACACACCCAAAAACACACCCAAAAACACACACAAAAACACATGCAAAAACAAACACACACACAAAAACACACACACACAAAAACAAACTCACAAAAACAAACACAAAAACACACACAAAAACAAACACACACAAAAACACACAAAAAAACACACAAAAACAAACACACACACAAACACTCAAAAACACACACATAAATACACAAAAACAACCACACATACAAAAACACACACACACAAACACACAAAAACACATGCAAAAACACACAAAAACAAACACACACACAAAAACACACACAAAAACACACCCAAAAACACACACAAAAACACATGCAAAAACAAACACACACACAAAAACACACACACACAAAAACAAACACACACAAAAACACACACACACAAACACAGAAAAACACACACAAAAACACACACAAAAACAAAACACACACACAAAAACACACACACAAAAACAAACACACACACAAAAACACACACACACAAAAACAAACACACACACAAAAACACACACACACAAAAACAAACACACACACAAAAACACACACAAAAACAAAAACAAACACAAAAACACACAAAAACAAACATACACACAAAAACACACACAGAACAACAAACACACACACACAAAAACACACACACACAAACACACAAAAACAAACACGCAAACAAACACACAAAAACACACACAAAAACAAACACACACACAAAAACACACAAAAACACACACACAAAAACAAACACACCAAAACACACACAAAAACAAACACACACACAAACACACACAAAAACAAACACACAAAAACACACACAAAAACAAACACAAACACAAAAGCACACACACACAAAAACAAACACACACAAAAACACAAACACACAAACACAGAAAAACACACACAAAAACACACACAAAAACAAAAACACACACAAAAACACACACACAAAAACATCCACACAAAAACAAACACAAAAACACACACAAAAACACACACACACAAAAACCCACAAAAACACACAAAAACAAACACAAAAACAAACACACACACAAACACTCAAAAACACACACATAAATACACAAAAACAAACACACACACAAAAACACACACACACACAAACACACAAAAACACACCCAAAAACACACACAAAAACACATGCAAAAACAAACACACACACAAAAACACACACACACAAAAACAAACACACACAAAAACACACACACACAAACACAGAAAAACACACACAAAAACACACACAAAAACAAAACACACACACAAAAACACACACACAAAAACAAACACACACACAAAAACACACACACACACAAACAAACACACACACAAAAACACACACACACAAAAACAAACACACACACAAAAACACACACAAAAACAAAAACAAACACAAAAACACACAAAAACAAACACACACACAAAAACACACACAGAACAACAAACACACACACACAAAAACACACACACACAAACACACAAAAACAAACACGCAAACAAACACACAAAAACACACACAAAAACAAACACACACACAAAAACACACAAAAACACACACACAAAAACAAACACACCAAAACACACACAAAAACAAACACACACACAAACACACACAAAAACAAACACAAAAACACACACAAAAACAAACACAAACACAAAAACACACACACACAAAAACAAACACACACACAAAAACACACACACACAAACACAGAAAAACACACACAAAAACACACACAAAAACACACAAAAATAAAAACACACACAAAAACACACACACACAAACACACACAAAAACACACACAAAAACACACAAAAACACACACACAAAAACAAACACATCAAAACACACACAAAAACAAACACACACACAAACACACACAAAAACAAACACACAAAAACACATGCAAAAACACACAAAAACAAACACACACACAAAAACACACACAAAAACACACCCAAAAACACACACAAAAACACATGCAAAAACAAACACACACACAAAAACACACACACACAAAAACAAACTCACAAAAACAAACACAAAAACACACACAAAAACAAACACACACAAAAACACACAAAAAAACACACAAAAACAAACACACACACAAACACTCAAAAACACACACATAAATACACAAAAACAAACACACATACAAAAACACACACACACAAACACACAAAAACAGATGCAAAAACACACAAAAACACACCCAAAAACACACCCAAAAACACACACAAAAACACAAACACAAAAACAAACACACACAAAAACAAACACACAAAAACACACAAAAACACACAAAAACAAACACACACACAAAAACACAAACACAAAAACAAACACACACAAAAACAAACACACAAAAACACACAAAAACACACAAAAACAAACACACACACAAAAACACACACACACACACACAAACACACACACACAAAAACAAACACACACACAAAAACAAACACACACACACACACACACAAAAACACACACAAAAACACACAAAAACAAACACACACTCAAAAACACACACACACAAACACACAAAAACACACACAAAAACACACACAAAAACACAAAAAACACACACAAAAACAAACAAACACAAAAACACAAAAAAACACACAAAAACAAACACACACACAAAAACAAACACAAAAACACACACAAAAACAAACACACACAAAAACACAAAAAAACACACAAAAACAAACACGCACACAAAAACACAAACACAAAAACAAACACACACAAAAACACACACAAAAACAAACATACACACAAAAACACACACACAAACACACAAAAACACACAAAAACAAACACACACACAAAAACACACACACAAAAACAAACAAACACACAAAAACACACAAAAACAAACACACACAAAAACAAAAACAAACACAAAAACACACAAAAACAAACACACACACAAAAACACACACACACAAAAACAAACACACACACAAAAACACACACACAAAAACAAACACACACACAAAAACACACACACACAAAAACACACACAAAAACACACAAAAATAAAAACACACACAAAAACACACAAAAACAAAAACGCAAACAAACACACAAAAACACACACAAAAACACACAAAAACACACACACAAAAACAAACACAAAAACACACACAAAAACAAACACACACAAAAACAAACAAAAACACACACAAAAACAAACACACACAAAAACGCACAAAAACACACAAAAAAACACACAAAAACAAACAAACACACAAAAACACAAACACAAAAACAAACACACACACAAACACACACAAAAACAATCACACACACAAACACACAAAAACACACACATAAATACACAAAAACAAACACACACAAAAACACACACACACAAAAACAAACACACACACACAAACACACTCACACAAAAACAATCACACACGAAAACACACACAAAAACAAACACACACAAACACACAAAAACACACACAAAAATACACAAAAACAAACACACACACAAAAACACACACACACACACAAACAAACACACACACACACAAACACACTCATAAAAACAAAAACACACACAAAAATACACAAAAACAAACACACACACAAAAACACACACACAAAAACACACAAAAACACACACAAAAACAAAAACACACACAAAAACACAAAAAAACAAACACACACACAAAAACACACACAAACACACAAAACCACACACAAAAACACACAAAAACACACACAAAAACAAAAACACACACAAAAACACACAAAAACAAACACACACACAAAAACACACACACACACAAACACACAAGAACACACACAAAAACAAACACACACACAAACACACACAAACACACACATTAACAAACACACACACAAACACTCAAAAACACACACATAAATACACAAAAACAAACACACATACAAAAACACACACACACAAACACACAAAAACACATGCAAAAACACACACACAAAAACACACACAAAAACACACACAAAAACACATGCAAAAACAAACACACACAAAAACACACAAAAAAACACACAAAAACAAACACACACACAAAAACACAAACACAAAAACAAACACACACAAAAACACACACACACAAACACAGAAAAACACACACAAAAACACACACAAAAACAAAACACACACACAAAAACACACACACAAAAACAAACACACACACAAAAACACACACACACAAAAACACACACACACACAAAAACACACACACACAAAAACAAACACACACACAAAAACACACACAAAAACAAAAACAAACACAAAAACACACAAAAACAAACACACACACAAAAACACACACAGAACAACAAACACACACACACAAAAACACACACACACAAACACACAAAAACAAACACGCAAACAAACACACAAAAACACACACAAAAACAAACACACACACAAAAACAAACACACAAAAACAAACACACCAAAACACACACAAAAACAAACACACACACAAACACACACAAAAACAAACACACAAAAACACACACAAAAACAAACACAAACACAAAAACACACACACAAAAACAAACACACACACAAAACCACACACACACAAACACAGAAAAACACACACAAAAACAAAAACACACACAAAAACACACACACAAAAACACCCACACAAAAACAAACACAAAAACACACACAAAAACACAAACACACACACACAAAAACCCACAAAAACACACAAAAACAAACACACACACAAAAACACACACAAAAACAAAAACACACACAAAAACACACAAAAACAAACACACACACAAAAACACACACACACAAACACACAAAAAAACACACAAAAACACACACAAAACACACAAAAACACACACAAAAACACACACAAAAACACACAAAAACACACACACAAAAACAAACACACAAAAACACACACAAAAACAAACACACACACAAACACACAAAAACACACAAAAACAAACACACAAAAACACACCCAAAAACACACCCAAAAACACACACAAAAACACAAACACAAAAACAAACACACACAAAAACACACACAAAAACACACAATAACAAACACACACACAAAAACACACACACACAAACACACAAAAACACATGCAAAAACAAACACACACACAAACACACAAAAACACACATAAAACACACAAAAACAAACACACAGAAACACACTCAAACACACACAAAAACAAACACACACACAAAAACACACAAACACACAAAAACACACACACACACAAAAACAAACACACACACACACAAAAACACACACAAAAACACACAAAAACAAACACACACTCAAAAACACACACACAAACACACAAAAACACACACAAAAACACACAAAAACACACACAAAAACACAAAAAAAACACACAAAAACAAACACACACACAAAAACAAACACAAAAACACACACAAAAACAAACACACACAAAAACAAACACACACAAAAACACACACACACACAAAAACAAACACACACACAAAAACACACACACAAAAACAAACACACACACAAAAACACACACACACAAAAACAAACACACACACAAACACACACACAAAAACACACACACAAACACACAAAAACACACAAAAACAAACACACACACAAAAACACACACACACACAAACAAACACACACACAAAAACACACACACACAAAAACAAACACACACAAAAACACACACAAAAACAAAAACAAACACAAAAACACACAAAAACAAACACACACACAAAAACACACACACACAAAAACAAACACACACACAAAAACACACACACAAAAACAAACACACACACAAAAACACACACACACAAAAACAAACACACACACAAAAACACACACAAAAACACACAAAAATAAAAACACACACAAAAACACACACACACAAACACACACAAAAACACACACAAAAACACACAAAAACACACACAAAAACAAAAACACACACAAAAACACAAAAAAACACACAAAAACAAACACACACACAAAAACAAACACAAAAACACACACAAAAACAAACACACACAAAAACACAAAAAAACACACAAAAACAAACACGCACACAAAAACACAAACACAAAAACAAACACACACAAAAACACACACAAAAACACACAAAAACAAACACACACACAAAAACACACACACAAACACACAAAAACAAACACACACACAAACACTCAAAAACACACACATAAATACACAAAAACAAACACACATACAAAAACACACACACACAAACACACAAAAACACATGCAAAAACACACAAAAACAAACACACACACAAAAACACACACAAAAACACACCCAAAAACACACACAAAAACACACACAAAAACACATGCAAAAACAAACACACACACAAAAACACACACACACAAAAACAAACTCACAAAAACAAACACAAAAACACACACAAAAACAAACACACACAAAAACACACAAAAAACCACACAAAAACAAACACACACACAAACACTCAAAAACACACACATAAATACACAAAAACAAACACACATACAAAAACACACACACACAAACACACAAAAACACATGCAAAAACACACAAAAACAAACACACACACAAAAACACACACAAAAACACACCCACAAACACACACAAAAACACATGCAAAAACAAACACACACACAAACACACAAAAACACACATAAAACACACAAAAACAAACACACACAAACACACTCAAACACACACAAAAACAAACACACACACAAAAACACACAAACACACAAAAACACACACACACAAAAACAAACACACACACACACAAAAACACACACAAAAACACACAAAAACAAACACACACTCAAAAACACACACACAAACACACAAAAACACACACAAAAACACACAAAAACACACACAAAAACACAAAAAAACACACAAAAACAAACACACACACAAAAACAAACACAAAAACACACACAAAAACAAACACACACAAAAACAAACACACACAAAAACACACACACACAAAAACAAACACACACACAAAAACACACACACAAAAACAAACACACACACAAAAACACACACACACAAAAACAAACACACACACAAAAACACACACACACAAAAACAAACACACACACAAACACACACACAAAACAAACACACACACAAACACACAAAAACACACAAAAACAAACACACACACAAAAACACACACACACACAAACAAACACACACACAAAAACACACACACACAAAAACAAACACACACAAAAACACACACAAAAACAAAAACAAACACAAAAACACACAAAAACAAACACACACACAAAAACACACACACACAAAAACAAACACACACACAAAAACACACACACAAAAACAAACACACACACAAAAACACACACACACAAAAACAAACACACACACAAAAACACACACAAAAACACACAAAAATAAAAACACACACAAAAACACACACACACAAACACACCCAAAAACACACACAAAAACACACAAAAACACACACAAAAAACAAAAACACACACAAAAACACAAAAAAACACACAAAAACAAACACAAAAACACACACAAAAACAAACACACACAAAAACACAAAAAACACACAAAAACAAACACGCACACAAAAACACAACACAAAAACAAACACACACAAAAACACACACAAAAACACACAAAAACAAACACACACACAAAAACACACACACAAACACACAAAAACAAACACACACACAAACACTCAAAACACACACATAAATACACAAAAACAAACACACATACAAAACACACACACACAAACACACAAAAACACATGCAAAAACACACAAAAACAAACACACACACAAAAACACACACAAAAACACACCCAAAAACACACCCAAAAACACACACAAAAACACATGCAAAAACAAACACACACACAAAAACACACACACACAAAACAAACTCACAAAAACAAACACAAAAACACACACAAAAACAAACACACACAAAAACACACAAAAAACCACACAAAAACAAACACACACACAAACACTCAAAACACACACATAAATACACAAAAACAAACACACATACAAAAACACACACACACAAACACACAAAAACACATGCAAAAACACACAAAAACAAACACACACACAAAAACACACACAAAAACACACCCAAAAACACACACAAAAACACATGCAAAAACAAACACACACACAAAAACACACACACACAAAAACAAACTCACAAAACAAACACAAAAACACACACAAAAACAAACACACACAAAAACACACAAAAAACACACAAAAACAAACACACACACAAAAACACAACCACAAAAACAAACACACACAAAAACACACACACACAAACACAGAAAACACACACACAAAAACACACACAGAACAACAAACACACACACACAAAAACAAACACACACACAAAAACACACACAAAAACACACAAAAATAAAAACACACACAAAAACACACACACACAAACACACACAAAAACACACACAAAAACACACAAAAACACACACAAAAACAAAAACACACACAAAAACACAAAAAAACACACAAAAACAAACACACACACAAAAACAAACACCAAAAACACACACAAAAACAAACACACACAAAAACACAAAAAAACACACAAAAACAAACACGCACACAAAAACACAAACACAAAAACAAACACACACAAAAACACACACAAAAACACACAAAAACAAACACACACACAAAAACACACACACAAACACACAAAAACAAACACACACACAAACACTCAAAAACACACACATAAATACACAAAAACAAACACACATACAAAAACACACACACACAAACACACAAAAACACATGCAAAAACACACAAAAACAAACACACACACAAAAACACACACAAAAACACACCCAAAAACACACACAAAAACACACACAAAAACACATGCAAAAACAAACACACACACAAAAACACACACACACAAAAACAAACTCACAAAAACAACACAAAAACACACACAAAAACAAACACACACAAAAACACACAAAAACCACACAAAAACAAACACACACACAAACACTCAAAACACACACATAAATACACAAAAACAAACACACATACAAAAACACACACACACAAACACACAAAAACACATGCAAAAACACACAAAAACAAACACACACACAAAAACACACACAAAAACACACCCACAAACACACACAAAAACACATGCAAAAACAAACACACACACAAACACACAAACACACACATAAAACACACAAAACAACACACACAAACACACTCAAACCACACACAAAACAAACACACACACAAAAACACACAAACACACAAAAACACACACACACAAAAACAAACACACACACACACAAAAACACACACAAAAACACACAAAAACAAACACACACTCAAAAACACACACACAAACACACAAAAACACACACAAAAACACACAAAAACACACACAAAACACAAAAAACACACAAAAACAAACACACACCAAAACAAACACAAAACACACACAAAAACAAACACACACAAAAACAAACACACACAAAAACACACACACACAAAAACAACACACACAAAACACACACACAAAAACAAACACACACACAAAAACACACACACACAAAAACAAACACACACACAAAAACACACACACACAAAAACAAACACACACACAAACACACACACAAAAACAAACACACACACAAACACACAAAACACACAAAACAAACACACACACAAAAACACACACACACACAAACAAACACACACACAAAAACACACACACACAAAAACAAACACACACAAAACACACACAAAACAAAACAAACACAAAAACACACAAAAACAAACACACACACAAAACACACACACACAAAACAAACACACACACAAAAACACACACACAAAAACAACACACACACAAAAACACACACACACAAAACAACACACACACAAAACACACACAAAACACACAAAAATAAAACACACACAAAAACACACACACACAACACACACAAAAACACACACAAAACACACAAACACACACAAAAACAAAAACACACACAAAAACACAAAAAACACACAAAAACAAACACAAAACACACACAAAAACAAACACACACAAAAACACAAAAAAACACACAAAAACAAACACCCACACAAAAACAAAAACACAAAAACAAACACACACAAAAACACACACAAAAACACACAAAAACAAACACACACACAAAAACAAACACACAAACACACAAAAACAAACACACACAAACACTCAAAAACACACACATAAATACACAAAAACAAACACACATACAAAACACAACACACAAACACACAAAAACACATGCAAAAACACACAAAAACAAACACACACACAAAAACACACACAAAAACACACCCAAAAAACACACCCAAAAACACACACAAAAACACATGCAAAAACAAACACACACACAAAAACACACACACACAAAAACAAACTCACAAAAACAAACACAAAAACACACACAAAAACAAACACACACAAAAACACACAAAAAACCACACAAAAACAAACACACACACAAACACTCAAAAACACACACATAAATACACAAAAACAAACACACATACAAAAACACACACACCAAACACACAAAACACATGCAAAAACACACAAAAACAAACACACACACAAAAACACACACAAAAAACACACCCAAAAACACACACAAAAACACATGCAAAAACAAACACACACACAAAAACACACACACACAAAACAAACTCACAAAAACAAACACAAAAACACACACAAAAACAAACACACACAAAAACACACAAAAAAACACACAAAAACAAACACACACACAAAAACACAACACAAAAACAAACACACACAAAAACACACACACACAAACACAGAAAAACACACACAAAAACACACACAAAAACAAAAACACAACACAAAAACACACACAAAAACAAACACACACAAAACACACACAGACAAACACACACACACACAAAAACACACACACACAAACACACAAAACAAACACAAACAACACACAAAAAACACACACAAAAACAAACACACACACAAAACACACAAAAACACACACACAAAAACAAACACACCAAATCACACACAAAAAACAAACACACAACACAAACACACACAAAAACAAACACCAAAAACACACACAAAAACAAACACAAACACAAAAACACCACACACAAAACAAACACACACACAAAAACACACACAAAAACAAACACAAACACAAAAAACACAACACAAAAACACACACAAAAACAAAAACACACACAAAAACACAACACACAAAACAAACACACACACAAAACACACACAAAAACACACAAAACAAAAACACACACAAAAACACACACACAAACACACACAAAACACACACACAAACACAAAAACAACACACAACAAAAACACACACACAAAACACACACAAAACACACAAAAAAACATGCAAAAACACACAAAAACAAACACACACACAAAAAACACACACAAAAACCACACCAAAAACACACCCAAACAAACACACACAAAAACACATGCAAAAACAAACACACACACAAAAACACACACACACAAAAACAAACTCACACAAAAACACACACAAAAACACACACAAAAACAAACACACACACAAAAACACACACAAAAAACCACACAAAAACAAACACACACACACAAACACTCAAAAACACACACATAATACACAAAAACAAACACACATACAAAAACACACACACACAAACACACAAAAAAACACACACACACAAAAACAAACACACACACAAAAACACACACACACAAAAACAAACACACACACAATAACACACACAAAAACAAAAACAAACACAAAAACACACAAAAACAAACACACACACAAAAACACACACAGAACAACAAACACACACACACAAAAACACACACACACAAACACACAAAAACAAACACGCAAACAAACACACAAAAACACACACAAAAACAAACACACACACAAAAACACACAAAAACACACACACAAAAACAAACACACCAAAACACACACAAAAACAAACACACACACAAACACACACAAAAACAAACACACAAAAACACACACAAAAACAAACACAAACACAAAAACACACACACACAAAAACAAACACACACACAAAAACACACACACACAAACACAGAAAAACACACACAAAAACACACACAAAAACACACAAAAATAAAAACACACACAAAAACACACACACACAAACACACACAAAAACACACACAAAAACACACAAAAACACACACACAAAAACAAACACACCAAAACACACACAAAAACAAACACACACACAAACACACACAAAAACAAACACACAAAAACACATGCAAAAACACACAAAAACAAACACACACACAAAAACACACCCAAAAACACACACAAAAACACATGCAAAAACAAACACACACACAAAAACACACACACACACAAACAAACTCACAAAAACAATCACAAAAACACACACACATACAAAAACACACACACACAAACACACAAAAACACATGCAAAAACACACAAAAACAAACACACACACAAAAACACACACAAAAACACACCCAAAAACACACCCAAAAACACACACAAAAACACATGCAAAAACAAACACACACACAAAAACACACACACACAAAAACAAACTCACAAAAACAAACACAAAAACACACACAAAAACAAACACACACAAAAACACACAAAAAACCACACAAAAACAAACACACACACAAACACTCAAAAACACACACATAAATACACAAAAACAAACACACATACAAAAACACACACACAAAAACACACACAAAAACACACCCAAAAACACACACAAAAACACATGCAAAAACAAACACACACACAAAAACACACACACACAAAAACAAACTCACAAAAACAAACACAAAAACACACACAAAAACAAACACACACAAAAACACACAAAAAAACACACAAAAACAAACACACACACAAAAACACAAACACAAAAACAAACACACACAAAAACACACACACACAAACACAGAAAAACACACACAAAACACACACAAAAACAAAACACACACACAAAAACACACACACAAAAACAAACACACACACAAAAACACACACACACACACAAAAACAAACACACACACAAAAACACACACAAAAACAAAAACAAACACAAAAACACACAAAAACAAACACACACAAAAACACACACAAAAACACACAAAAACAAACACACACACAAAAACACACACAGAAACACACAAAAACAAACACACACACAAACACTCAAAAACACACACATAAATACACAAAAACAAACACACATACAAACACACACACACAAACACACAAAAACACATGCAAAAACACACAAAAACAAACACACACACAAAAACACACACAAAAACACACACAAAAACACACCCAAAAACACACACAAAAACACATGCAAAAACAAACACACACACAAAAACACACACACAAAAAAACAAACTCACAAAAACAAACACAAAAACACACACAAAAACAAACACACACAAAAACACACAAAAAAACACACAAAAACAAACACACACACAAACACTCAAAAACACACACATAAATACACAAAAACAAACACACATACAAAAACACACACACACAAACACACAAAAACACATGCAAAAACACACAAAAACAAACACACACACAAAAACACACACAAAAACACACCCAAAAACACACACAAAAACACATGCAAAAACAAACACACACACAAAAACACACACACACAAAAACAAACACACACAAAAACACACACACACAAACACAGAAAAACACACACAAAAACACACACAGAACAACAAACACACACACACAAAAACACACACACACAAACACACAAAAACAAACACGCAAACAAACACACAAAAACACACACAAAAACAAACACACACACAAAAACACACAAAAACACACACACAAAAACAAACACACCAAAACACACACAAAAACAAACACACACACAAACACACACAAAAACAAACACACAAAAACACACACAAAAACAAACACAAACACAAAAACACACACACACAAAAACAAACACACACACAAAAACACACACACACACAAACACAGAAAAACACACACAAAAACACACACAAAAACACACAAAAATAAAAACACACACAAAAACACACACACACAAACACACACAAAAACACACACAAAAACACACAAAAACACACACACAAAAACAAACACACCAAAACACACACAAAAACAAACACACACACAAACACACACAAAAACAAACACACAAAAACACATGCAAAAACACACAAAAACAAACACACACACAAAAACACACACAAAAACACACCCAAAAACACACACAAAAACACATGCAAAAACAAACACACACACAAAAACACACACACACACAAACAAACTCACAAAAACAATCACAAAAACACACACAAAAACAAACACACACAAAAACACACAAAAAAACACACAAAAACAAACACACACACACAAACACTCAAAAACACACACATAAATACACAAAAACAAACACACATACAAAAACACACACACACAAACACACAAAAACACATGCAAAAACACACAAAAACAAACACACACACAAAAACACACACAAAAACACACCCAAAAACACACACAAAAACACATGCAAAAACAAACACACACACAAAAACACACACACACAAAAACAAACTCACAAAAACAAACACAAAAACACACACAAAAACAAACACACACAAAAACACACAAAAAAACACACAAAAACAAACACACACACAAAAACACAAACACAAAAACAAACACACACAAAAACACACACACACACAAACACAGAAAAACACACACAAAAACACACACAAAAACAAAACACACACACAAAAACACACACACAAAAACAAACACACACACAAAAACACACACACACAAAAACAAACACACACACAAAAACACACACACACAAAAACAAACACACACACAAAAACACACACAAAAACAAAAACAAACACAAAAACACACAAAAACAAACACACACACAAAAACACACACAGAACAACAAACACACACACACAAAAACACACACACACAAACACACAAAAACAAACACGCAAACAAACACACAAAAACACACACAAAAACAAACACACACACAAAAACACACAAAAACACACACACAAAAACAAACACACCAAAACACACACAAAAACAAACACACACACAAACACACACAAAAACAAACACACAAAAACACACACAAAAACCAACACAAACACAAAAACACACACACACACAAAAACAAACACACACACAAAAACACACACACACAAACACAGAAAAACACACACAAAAACACACACAAAAACAAAAACACACACAAAAACACACACACAAAAACACCCACACAAAAACAAACACAAAAACACACACAAAAACACACACACAAAAACACACAAAAACAAACACACACACAAAAACACACACAAAAACAAAAACACACACAAAAACACACAAAAACAAACACACACACACAAACACACAAAAAAACACACAAAAACACACACACAAACACACAAAAACACACACAAAAACACACAAAAACACACACACAAAAACAAACACACAAAAACACACACAAAAACAAACACACACACAAAAACACACACACAAAAACAAACACACACACAAAAACACACACACACAAAAACACACACAATAACACACAAAAATAAAAACACACACAAAAATCCACAAAAACAAAAACGCAAACACACAAAAACACACAAAAACACACACAAAAACAAACACACACACAAACGCACAAAAACACACAAAAAAACACACAAAAACAAACAAACACACAAAAACACAAACACAAAAACAAACACACACACAAACACACACAAAAACAAACACACACACAAACACACAAAAACACACACATAAATACACAAAAACAAACACACACACAAAAACACACACACACACACACAAACAA
This sequence comes from Taudactylus pleione, assembly GCA_031769625.1. Taxonomy (NCBI): domain Eukaryota; kingdom Metazoa; phylum Chordata; class Amphibia; order Anura; family Myobatrachidae; genus Taudactylus; species Taudactylus pleione. The sequence goes on along the minus strand of JAUIMM010003136.1, from coordinate 85,660 downwards.
ACACACACACACAAACACACTCACACAAAAACAATCACACACGAAAACACACACAAAAACAAACACACACAAACACACAAAAACACACACAAAAATACACAAAAACAAACACACACACAAAAAACACACACACACACAAACAAACACACACACACAAACACACTCACAAAAACAAAAACACACACAAAAATACACAAAAACAAACACACACACAAAAACACACACACAAAAACACACAAAAACACACACAAAAACAAAAACACACACAAAAACACAAAAAACAAACACACACACAAAAACACACACAAACACACAAAACCACACACAAAAACACACAAAAACACACACAAAAACAAAAACACACACAAAAACACACAAAAACAAACACACACACAAAAACACACACACACACACAAACACATAAAAAAACACACAAAAACAAACACACACACAAACACACACAAACACACACAAAAACAAACACACACACAAACACTCAAAAACACACACATAAATACACAAAAACAAACACACATACAAAAACACACACACACAAACACACAAAAACACATGCAAAAACACACAAAAACAAACACACACAGAAAAACACACACAAAAACACACCCAAAAACACACACAAAAACACATGCAAAAACAAACACACACACAAAAACACACACACACAAAAACAAACTCACAAAAACAAACACAAAAACACACACAAAAACAAACACACACAAAAACACACAAAAAAACACACAAAAACAAACACACACACAAACACTCAAAAACACACACATAAATACACAAAAACAAACACACATACAAAAACACACACACACAAACACACAAAAACACATGCAAAAACACACAAAAACAAACACACACAAAAACACACACAAAAACACACCCAAAATCTCACACAAAAACACATGCAAAAACAAACACACACACAAAAACACACACACACAAAAACAAACTCACAAAAACAAACACAAAAACACACACAAAAACAAACACACACAAAAACACACAAAAAAACACACAAAAACAAACACACACAAAAACACACACACACAAACACAGAAAAACACACACAAAAACACACACAAAAACAAAACACACACACAAAAACACACACACAAAAACAAACACACACACAAAAACACACACACACACACACAAAAACACACACACACAAAAACAAACACACACACAAAAACACACACACACAAAAACAAACACACACACAACACACACACAAAAACACACACAAAAACAAAAACAAACACAAAACACACAAAAACAAACACACACACAAAAACACACACAGAACAACAAACACACACACACACACAAAAACACACACACACAAACACACAAAAACAAACACGCAAACAAACACACAAAAACACACACAAAAACAAACACACACACAAAAACACACACACAAAAACAAACACACCAAAACACACACAAAAACAAACACACACACAAACACACACAAAAACAAACACACAAAAACACACACAAAAACAAACACAAACACAAAAACACACACACACAAAAACAAACACACACACAAAAACACACACACACAAACACAGAAAAACACACACAAAAACACACACAAAAACAAAAACACACACAAAAACACACACACAAAAACACCCACACAAAAACAAACACAAAAACACACACAAAAACACACACACACAAAAACCCACAAAAACACACAAAAACAAACACACACACAAAAACACACACAAAAACAAAAACACACACAAAAACACACAAAAACAAACACACACACAAAAACACACACACACAAACACACAAAAAACACACAAAAACACACACAAAAACACACAAAAACACACACAAAAACACACACAAAAACACACACACAAAAACAAACACACAAAAACACACACAAAAACAAACACACACACAAACACACAAAAACACACAAAAACAAACACACAAAAACACACCCAAAAACACACCCAAAAACACACGCAAAAACACAAACACAAAAACAAACACACACAAAAACACACACAAAAACACACAAAAACAAACACACACACAAAAACACACACAAACACACAAAAACACATGCAAAAACAAACACACACACAAACACACAAAAACACACATAAAACACACAAAAACAAACACACACAAACACACTCAAACACACACAAAAACAAACACACACAAAAACACATAAAAACACACAAAAACAAACACGCACACAAAAACACAAACACAAAAACAAACACACACAAAAACACACACAAAAACACACAAAAACAAACACACACACAAAAACACACACACAAACACACAAAAACAAACACACACACAAACACTCAAAAACACACACATAAATACACAAAAACAAACACACATACAAAAACACACACACACAAACACACAAAAACACATGCAAAAACACACAAAAACAAACACACACACAAAAACACACACAAAAACACACCCAAAAACACACCCAAAAACACACACAAAAACACATGCAAAAACAAACACACACACAAAAACACACACACACAAAAACAAACTCACAAAAACAAACACAAAAACACACACAAAAACAAACACACACAAAAACACACAAAAAAACACACAAAAACAAACACACACACAAACACTCAAAAACACACACATAAATACACAAAAACAAACACAAATACAAAAACACACACACACAAACACACAAAAACACATGCAAAAACACACAAAAACAAACACACACACAAAAACACACACAAAAACACACCCAAAAACACACACAAAAACACATGCAAAAACAAACACACACACAAAAACACACACACACAAAAACAAACACACACAAAAACACACACACACAAACACAGAAAAACACACACAAAAACACACACAAAAACAAAACACACACACAAAAACACACACACAAAAACAAACACACACACAAAAACACACACACACAAAAACAAACACACACACAAAAACACACACACACAAAAACAAACACACACACAAAAACACACACAAAAACAAAAACAAAAACACACAAAAACAAACACACACACAAAAACACACACAGAACAACAAACACACACACACAAAAACACACACACACAAACACACAAAAACAAACACGCAAACAAACACACAAAAACACACACAAAAACAAACACACACACAAAAACACACAAAAACACACACACAAAAACAAACACACCAAAACACACACAAAAACAAACACACACACAAACACACACAAAAACAAACACACAAAAACACACACAAAAACAAACACAAACACAAAAACACACACACACAAAAACAAACACACACACAAAAACACAAACACACAAACACAGAAAAACACACACAAAAACACACACAAAAACAAAAACACACACAAAAACACACACACAAAAACACCCACACAAAAACAAACACAAAAACACACACAAAAACACACACACACAAAAACCCACAAAAACACACAAAAACAAACACAAAAACAAACACACACACAAACACTCAAAAACACACACATAAATACACAAAAACAAACACACACACAAAAACACACACACACAAACACACAAAAACACACACAAAAACACACAAAAACACACATGCAAAAACAAACACACAAAAACACACACAAAAACAAACACACACACAAACACACAAAAACACACAAAAACAAACACACAAAAACACACCCAAAAACACACCCAAAAACACACCCAAAAACACACCCAAAAACACAAACACAAAAACAAACACACACAAAAACACACACAAAAACACACAAAAACAAACACACACACAAAAACACACACACACACAAAAACACACACACACACAAAAACAAACACACACACACACACAAAAACACACACAAAAACACACAAAAATAAACACACACTCAAAAACACACACACACAAAAACACACACAAAAACACACACAAAAACACACACAAAAACACAAAAAAACACACAAAAACAAACACACACACAAAAACAAACACAAAAACACACACAAAAACAAACACACACAAAAACAAACACACACAAAAACACAAAAAAACACACAAAAACAAATACGCACACAAAAACACAAACACAAAAACAAACACACACAAAAACACACACAAAAACACACAAAAACAAACACACACACAAAAACACACACACACACACAAACACACAAAAACACACAAAAACAAACACACACACAAAAACACACACACACACAAACAAACACACACACAAAAACACACACACACAAAAACAAACACACACAAAAACACACACAAAAACAAAAACAAACACAAAAACACACAAAAACAAACACACACACAAAAACACACACACACAAAAACAAACACACACACAAAAACACACACACAAAAACAAACACACACACAAAAACACACACACACAAAAACAAACACACACACAAAAACACACACAAAAACACACAAAAATAAAAACACACACAAAAACACACACACACAAAAACACACAAAAACACACACAAAAACAAAAACACACACAAAAACACAAAAAAACACACAAAAACAAACACACACACAAAAACAAACACAAAAACACACACAAAAACAAACACACACAAAAACACAAAAAAAAACACAAAAACAAACACGCACACAAAAACACAAACACAAAAACAAACACACACAAAAACACACACAAAAACACACAAAAACAAACACACACACAAACACTCAAACACACACACATAAATACACAAAAACAAACACACATACAAAAACACACACACACAAACACACAAAAACACATGCAAAAACACACAAAAACAAACACACACACAAAAACACACACAAAAACACACCCAAAAACACACCCAAAAACACACACAAAAACACATGCAAAAACAAACACACACACAAAAACACACACACACAAAAACAAACTCACAAAAACAAACACAAAAACACACACAAAAACAAACACACACAAAAACACACAAAAAACCACACAAAAACAAACACACACACAAAAACACACACACAAACACACAAAAACACATGCAAAAACACACAAAAACAAACACACACACAAAAACACACACAAAAACACACCCAAAAACACACACAAAAACACATGCAAAAACAAACACACACACAAAAACACACACACACAAAAACAAACTCACAAAAACAAACACAAAAACACACACAAAAACAAAAAACACACAAAAACACACAAAAAAACACACAAAAACAAACACACACACACACAAAAACACAAACACAAAAACAAACACACACAAAAACACACACACACAAACACAGAAAAACACACACAAAAACACACACAAAAACAAAACACACACACAAAAACACACACACAAAAACAAACACACACACAAAAACACACACACACAAAAACAAACACACACACACACAAAAACACACACAAAAACAAAAACAAACACAAAAAAACACAAAAACAAACACACACAAAAACACACACAAAAACACACAAAAACAAACACACACACAAAAACACACACACAAACACACAAAAACAAACACACACACAAACACTCAAAAACACACACATAAATACACAAAAACAAACACACATACAAAAACACACACACACAAACACACAAAAACACATGCAAAAACACACAAAAACAAACACACACACAAAAACACACACAAAAACACACCCAAAAACACACCCAAAAACACACACAAAAACACATGCAAAAACAAACACACACACAAAAACACACACACACAAAAACAAACTCACAAAAACAAACACAAAAACACACACAAAAACAAACACACACAAAAACACACAAAAAAACACACAAAAACAAACACACACACAAACACTCAAAAACACACACATAAATACACAAAAACAAACACACATACAAACACACACACACACAAACACACAAAAACACACACAAAAACACACCCAAAAACACACACAAAAACACATGCAAAAACAAACACACACACAAAAACACACACACACAAAAACACACACACACAAAAACAAACACACACAAAAACACACACACACAAACACACACAAACACACAAAAACACATGCAAAAACAAACACACACACAAACACACAAAAACACACATAAAACACACAAAACAAACACACACAAACACACTCAAACACACACAAAAACAAACACACAAAAACACACAAAAACACACACACACACAAAAACACACACACACACAAAAACAAACACACACACACACAAAAACACACACAAAAACACACAAAAACAAACACACACTCAAAAACACAAAAACACACACACACAAACACACACAAAAACACACACAAAAACACACAAAAACACACACAAAAACAAAAACACACACAAAAACACAAAAAAACACACAAAAACAAACACACACACAAAAACAAACACAAAAACACACACAAAAACAAACACACACAAAAACACAAAAAAACACACAAAAACAAACACGCACACAAAAACACAAACACAAAAACAAACACACACAAAAACACACACAAAAACACACAAAAACAAACACACACACAAAAACACACACACAAACACACAAAAACAAACACACACACAAACACTCAAAAACACACACATAAATACACAAAAACAAACACACATACAAAAACACACACACACAAACACACAAAAACACATGCAAAAACACACAAAAACAAACACACACACAAAAACACACACAAAAACACACCCAAAAACACACCCAAAAACACACACAAAAACACATGCAATAACAAACACACACACAAAAACACACACACACAAAAACAAACTCACAAAAACAAACACAAAAACACACACAAAAACAAACACACACAAAAACACACAAAAAAACACACAAAAACAAACACACACACAAACACTCAAAAACACACACATAAATACACAAAAACAAACACAAATACAAAAACACACACACACAAACACACAAAAACACATGCAAAAACACACAAAAACAAACACACACACAAAAACACACACAAAAACACACCCAAAAACACACACAAAAACACATGCAAAAACAAACACACACACAAAAACACACACACACAAAAACAAACACACACAAAAACACACACACACAAACACAGAAAAACACACACAAAAACACACACAAAAACAAAACACACACACAAAAACACACACACAAAAACAAACACACACACAAAAACACACACACACAAAAACAAACACACACACAAAAACACACACACACAAAAACACACACAAAAACAAAAACAAACACAAAAACACACAAAAACAAACACACACACAAAAACACACACAGAACAACAAACACACACACACAAAAACACACACACACACAAACACACAAAAACAAACACGCAAACAAACACACAAAAACACACACAAAAACAAACACACACACAAAAACACACAAAAACACACACACAAAAACAAACACACCAAAACACACACAAAAACAAACACACACACAAACACACACAAAAACAAACACAAAAACACACACAAAAACAAACACAAACACAAAAACACACACACACAAAAACAAACACACACACAAAAACACACACACACAAACACAGAAAAACACACACAAAAACACACACAAAAACACACAAAAATAAAAACACACACAAAAACACACACACACAAACACACACAAAAACACACACAAAAACACAAAAACACACACACAAAAACAAACACATCAAAACACACACAAAAACAAACACACACACAAACACACACAAAAACAAACACACAAAAACACATGCAAAAACACACAAAAACAAACACACACACAAAAACACACACAAAAACACACCCAAAAACACACACAAAAACACATGCAAAAACAAACACACACACAAAAACACACACACACAAAAACAAACTCACAAAAACAAACACAAAAACACACAAAAAAACACACAAAAACAAACACACACACAAACACTCAAAAACACACACATAAATACACAAAAACAAACACACATACAAAAACACACACACACAAACACACAAAAACAGATGCAAAAACACACAAAAACAAACACACACACAAAAACACACACAAAAACACACCCAAAAACACACACACAAACACATGCAAAAACAAACACACACACAAAAACACACACACACAAAAACAAACTCACAAAAACAAACACAAAAACACACACAAAAACAAACACACACAAAAACACACAAAAAAACACACAAAAACAAACACACACACAAAAACACAAACACAAAAACAAACACACACAAAAACACACACACACAAACACAGAAAAACACACACAAAAACAAAACACACACACAAAAACACACACACAAAAACAAACACACACACAAAAACACACACACACAAAAACAAACACACACACAAAAACACACACACACAAAAACAAACACACACACAAAAACACACACAAAAACAAAAACAAACACAAAAACACACAAAAACAAACACACACACAAAAACACACACAGAACAACAAACACACACACACAAAAACACACACACACAAACACACAAAAACAAACACGCAAACAAACACACAAAAACACACACAAAAACAAACACACACACAAAAACACACAAAAACACACACACAAAAACAAACATACCAAAACACACACAAAAACAAACACACACACAAACACACACAAAAACAAACACACAAAAACACACACAAAAACAAACACAAACACAAAACACACACACACACAAAAACAAACACACACACAAAAACACACACACACAAACACAGAAAAACACACACAAAAACACACACAAAAAACAAAAACACACACAAAAACACACACACAAAAACACCCACACAAAAACAAACACAAAAACACACACAAAAACACACACACACACAAACCCACAAAACACACAAAACAAACACACACACAAAAACACACACAAAAACAAAAACACACACAAAAACACACAAAAACAAACACACACACAAAAACACACACACACAAACACACAAAAACACACAAAACACACACACAACACACAAAAACACACACAAAAACACACACAAAAACACACAAAAACACACACACAAAAACAAACACACAAAAACACACACAAAAACAAACACACACACAAAAACACACACACAAAAACAAACACACACACAAAAACACACAGACACAAAAACACACACAAAAACACACAAAAAAAAAACACACACAAAAACACACAAAAACAAAAACCAAACAAACACACAAAACACACACAAAAACACACAAAAACACACACACAAAAACAAACACAAAAACACACACAAAAACAAACACACACAAAAACACACAAAAACACACACAAAAACAACACACACACAAACACAAAAACACACAAAAAAACACACAAAAACAAACAAACACACAAAAAAACAAACACAAAAACAAACACACACACAAACACACACAAAAACAAACACACACCACACAACACACTCACACAAAACAATCACACACGAAACACACACAAAAACAAACACACACAAACACACAAAAACACACACAAAAATACACAAAAACAAACACACACACAAAAAAAACACACACACACACAAACAAACACACACACACACAAACACACTCACAAAAACAAAAACACACACAAAAATACACAAAACAAACACACACACAAAAACACACACACAAAAACACACAAAAACACACACAAAAACAAAAACACACACAAAAACACAAAAAAACAAACACACACACACACAAAAAACACACACAAACACACAAAAACACACACAAAAACACACAAAAACAAACACACACACAAAAACACACACACACACAAACACACAAACACACACACAAAAACAAACACACACACAAACACACACAAACACACACAAAAAACAACACACACACAAACACTCAAAAACACACACATAAATACACAAAAACAAACACACATACAAAAACACACACACACAAACACACAAAAACACATGCAAAAACACACAAAAACAAACACACACAGAAAAACACACACAAAAACACACCCAAAAACACACACAAAAACACATGCAAAAACAAACACACACACAAAAACACACACACACAAAAACAAACCACAAAAACAAACACAAAAACACACTACAAAAACAAACACACACAAAAACACACAAAAAAACACACAAAAACAAACACACACACAAACACTCAAAAACACACACATAAATACACAAAAACAAACACACATACAAAAACACACACACACAAACACACAAAAACACATGCAAAAACACACAAAAACAAACACACACAAAAACACACACAAAAACACACCCAAAATCACACACAAAAACACATGCAAAAACAAACACACACAGAAAAACACACACACACACACAAAAACAAACTCACAAAAACAAACACAAAAACACACACAAAAACAAACACACACAAAAACACACAAAAAAACACACAAAAACAAACACACACACAAAAACACAAACACAAAAACAAACACACACAAAAACACACACACACAAACACAGAAAAACACACACAAAAACACACACAAAAACAAAACACACAACACACAAAAACACACACACAAAAACAAACACACACACAAAAACACACACACACACACAAAAACACACACACACAAAAACAAACACACACACAAAAACACACACAAAAACAAAACAAACACAAAAACACACAAAACAAACACACACAAAAACACACACAGAACAACAAACACACACACACAAAAACACACACACACAAACACACAAAAACAAACACGCAAACAAACACACAAAAACACACACAAAAACCAAACACACCACACACAAAAACACACAAAAACACACACACAAAAACAAACACACCAAACACACACAAAAACAAACACACACACAAACACACACAAAAACAAACACACAACAACACACACAAAAACAAACACAAACACAAAAACACACACACACAAAAACAAACACACACACAAAAACACACACACACAAACACAGAAAAACACACACAAAAACACACACAAAAACAAAAACACACACAAAAACACACACACAAAAACACCCACACAAAAACAAACACAAAAACACACACAAAAACACACACACACAAAAACCCACAAAAACACACAAAAACAAACACACACACACAAAAACACACACAAAAACAAAAACACACACAAAAACACACAAAAACAAACACACACACAAAAACACACACACAAAAACACACAAAAAACACACAAAAACACACACAAAAACACACAAAAACACACACACAAAAACAAACACACCAAAACACACACAAAAACAAACACACACACAAACACACACAAAAACAAACACACAACAACACACACCAAAAACAAACACAAACACAAAAACACACACACACAAAAACAACACACACACAAAAACACACACACACAAACACAGAAAAACACACACAAAAACACACACAAAAACAAAAACACACACAAAAACACACACACAAAAACACCCACACAAAAACAAACACAAAAACACACACAAAAACACACACACACAAAAACCCACAAAAACACACAAAAACAAACACACACCACAAAAACACACACAAAAACAAAAACACACACAAAAACACACAAAAACAAACACACACACAAAAACACACACACACAAACACACAAAAAACACACAAAAACACACACAAAAACACACAAAAACACACACAAAAACACACACAAAAACACACACACAAAAACAAACACACAAAAACACACACAAAAACAAACACACAACACAAACACACAAAAACACACAAAAACAAACACACAAAAACACACCCAAAAACACACCCAAAAACACACGCAAAACACAACACAAAAACAAACACACACAAAAACACACACAAAAACACACAAAAACAAACACACACACAAAAACACACACAAACACACAAAAACACATGCAAAACAAACACACACACAAACACACAAAAACACACATAAAACACACAAAAACAAACACACACAAACACACTCAAACACACACAAAAACAAACACACACAAAAACACAAAAAAACACACAAAAACAAACACGCACACAAAAACACAAACACACAAAACAAACACACACAAAAACACACACAAAAACACCAAAAACAAACACACACACAAAAACACACACACAAACACACAAAAACAAACACACACACAAACACTCAAAAACACACACATAAATACACAAAAACAAACACACATACAAAAACACACACACACAAACACACAAAAACACATGCAAAAACACACAAAAACAAACACACACACAAAAACACACACAAAAACACACCCAAAAACACACCCAAAAACACACACAAAAACACATGCAAAAACAAACACACACACAAAAACACACACACACAAAAACAAACTCACAAAAACAAACACAAAAACACACACAAAAACAAACACACACAAAAACACACAAAAAACACACAAAAACAAACACACACACAAACACTCAAAAACACACACATAAATACACAAAAACAAACACAAATACAAAAACACACACACACAAACACACAAAAACACATGCAAAAACACACAAAAAACAACACACACACAAAAACACACACAAAAACACACCCAAAAACACACACAAAAACACATGCAAAAACAAACACACACACAAAAACACACACACACAAAAACAAACACACACAAAAACACACACACACAAACACAGAAAAACACACACAAAAACACACACAAAAACAAAACACACACACAAAAACACACACACAAAAACAAACACACACACAAAAACACACACACACAAAAACAAACACACACACAAAAACACACACACACAAAAAACAAACACACACACAAAACACACACACAAAAACAAAAACAAAAACACACAAAAACAAACACACACACAAAAACACACACAGAACAACAAACACACACACACAAAAACACACACACACAAACACACAAAAACAAACACGCAAACAAACACACAAAAACACACACAAAAACAAACACACACACAAAAACACACAAAAACACACACACAAAAACAAACACACCAAAACACACACAAAAACAAACACACACACAAACACACACAAAAACAAACACACAAAAACACACACAAAAACAAACACAAACACAAAAACACACACACACAAAAACAAACACACACACAAAAACACAAACACACAAACACAGAAAAACACACACAAAAACACACACAAAAACAAAAACACACACAAAAACACACACACAAAAACACCCACACAAAAACAAACACAAAAACACACACAAAAACACACACACACAAAAACCACACAAAAACACACAAAAACAAACACAAAAACAACACACACACAAACACTCAAAAACACACACATAAATACACAAAAACAAACACACACACAAAAACACACACACACAAACACACAAAAACACACACAAAAACACACAAAAACACACATGCAAAAACAAACACACAAAAACACACACAAAAACAAACACACACACAAACACACAAAAACACACAAAAACAAACACACAAAACACACCCCAAACACACACCAAAAACACACCCAAAAACACACCCAAAAACACAAACACAAAAACAAACACACACAAAAACACACACAAAAACACACAAAAACAAACACACACACAAAAACACACACACACACAAAAACACACACACACACAAAACAAACACACACACACACACAAAAACACACACAAAAACACACAAAAAAACACACACACAAAAACACACACACACAAACACACAAAAACACACACCAAAACACACACAAAACACACAAAAACACAAAAAAACACACAAAAACAACACACACACAAAAACAAACACAAAAACACACACAAAAACAAACACACACAAAAACAAACACACACAAAACACAAAAAAACACACAAAAACAAATACCACCAAAACACAAACACAAAAACAACACACACAAAAACACACACAAAAACACACAAAAACAAACACACACACAAAACACACACACACACACAAACACACAAAAACCACACAAAAACAAACACACACACAAAAACACACACACACACAACAAACACACACACAAAAACACACACACACAAAAACAAACACACACAAAAACACACACAAAAACAAAAACACACACAAAAACACACAAAAACAAACACACACCACAAAAACACACACACACAAAAACAAACACACACACAAAAACACACACACAAAAACAACACACACACACAAAAACACACACACACAAAAACAACACACACACAAAAACACACACAAAAACACACAAAAATAAAAACACACCACAAAAACACACACACACAAAAACACACAAAAACACACACAAAAACAAAAACACACACAAAAACACAAAAAAACACACAAAAACAAACACACACACAAAAACAAACACAAAAACACACACAAAAACAAACACACACAAAAACACAAAAAAAAACACAAAAACAAACACGCACACAAAAACACAAACACAAAAACAAAACACACACAAAAACACACACAAAAACACACAAAAACAAACACACACACAAACACTCAACACACACACATAATACACAAAAACAAACACACACACAAAAACACACACACACAAACACACAAAAACACATGCAAAAACACACAAAACAAACACACACACAAACACACACACAAAAAACACACCCAAAAACACACCCAAAAACACACACAAAAACACATGCAAAAACAAACACACACACAAAAACACACACACACACAAAACAAACTCACAAAAACAAACACAAAAACACACACAAAAACAACACACACCAAAAACACACAAAAAACCACACAAAAACAAACACACACACAAAAACACACACACAAACACACAAAAACACATCAAAAACACACAAAAACAAACACACACACAAAAACACACACAAAAACACACCCAAAAACACACACAAAAACACATGCAAAAACAAACACACACACAAAAACACACACACACAAAAACAAACTCACAAAAACAAACACAAAAACACACACAAAAACAAAAAACACACAAAAAACACACAAAAAAAACACACAAAAACAAACACACACACACACAAAAACACAAACACAAAAACAAACACACACAAAAACACACACACACAAACACAGAAAAACACACACAAAAACACACACAAAAACAAAACACACACACAAAAACACACACACAAAAACAAACACACACACAAAAACACACACACACAAAAACAAACACACACACACACAAAAACACACACAAAAACAAAAACAAACACAAAAAAACACAAAAACAAACACACACAAAAACACACACAAAAACACACAAAAACAAACACACACACAAAAACACCACACACAAACACACAAAAACAAACACACACACAAACACTCAAAAACACACACATAAATACACAAAAACAAACACACATACAAAAACACACACACACAAACACACAAAAACACATGCAAAAACACACAAAACAAACACACACACAAAAACACACACAAAAACACACCCAAAAACACACCCAAAAACACACACAAAAACACATGCAAAAAACAAACACACACACAAAAACACACACACACAAAAACAAACTCACAAAAACAAACACAAAAACACACACAAAAACAAACACACACAAAAACACACAAAAAAAACACACAAAAACAAACACACACACAAACACTCAAAAACACACATAAATACACAAAAACAAACACACATACAAACACACACACACACACAACACACAAAAACACACACAAAAACACACCCAAAAAACACACACAAAAACACATGCAAAAACAAACACACACACAAAAACACACACACACAAAAACACACACACACAAAAACAAACACACACAAAAACACACACACACAAACACACACAAACACACAAAAACACATGCAAAAACAAACACACACACACACACAAAAACACACATAAAACAACACAAAACAAACACACACAAACACACTCAAACACACACAAAAACAAAACACACAAAAACACACAAAAACACACACACACACAAAAACACACACACACACAAAAACAAACACACACACACACAAAAACACACACAAAAACACACAAAAACAAACACACACTCAAAAACACAAAAACACACACACACAAACACACACAAAAACACACACAAAAAACACACAAAAACACACACAAAAACAAAAACACACACAAAAACACAAAAAAACACACAAAAACAAACACACACACACAAAAAACACACACAAAAACACACACAAAAACAAACACACACAAAAACACAAAAAAACACACAAAAACAAACACGCACACAAAAACACAAACACAAAAACAAACACACACAAAAACACACACAAAAACACACAAAAACAAACACACACACAAAAACACACACACAAACACACAAAAACAAACACACACACAAACACTCAAAAACACACACATAAATACACAAAAACAAACACACATACAAAAACACACACACACAAACACACAAAAACACATGCAAAAACACACAAAAACAAACACACACACAAAAACACACACAAAAACACACCCAAAAACACACCCAAAAACACACACAAAAACACATGCAATAACAAACACACACACAAAAACACACACACACAAAAACAAACTCACAAAAACAAACACAAAAACACACACAAAAACAAACACACACAAAAACACACAAAAAAACACACAAAAACAAACACACACACAAACACTCAAAAACACACACATAAATACACAAAAACAAACACAAATACAAAAACACACACACACAAACACACAAAAACACATGCAAAAACACACAAAAACAAACACACACACAAAAACACACACAAAAACACACCCAAAAACACACACAAAAACACATGCAAAAACAAACACACACACAAAAACACACACACACAAAAACAAACACACACAAAAACACACACACACAAACACAGAAAAACACACACAAAAACACACACAAAAACAAAACACACACACAAAAACACACACACAAAAACAAACACACACACAAAAACACACACACACAAAAACAAACACACACACAAAAACACACACACACAAAAACACACACAAAAACAAAAACAAACACAAAAACACACAAAAACAAACACACACACAAAAACACACACAGAACAACAAACACACACACACAAAAACACACACACACACACAAACACACAAAAACAAACACGCAAACAAACACACAAAAACACACACAAAAACAAACACACACACAAAAACACACAAAAACACACACACAAAAACAAACACACCAAAACACACACAAAAACAAACACACACACAAACACACACAAAAACAAACACAAAAACACACACAAAAACAAACACAAACACAAAAACACACACACACAAAAACAAACACACACACAAAAACACACACACACAAACACAGAAAAACACACGCAAAAACACACACAAAAACACACAAAAATAAAAACACACACAAAAACACACACACACAAACACACACAAAAACACACACAAAAACACAAAAACACACACACAAAAACAAACACATCAAAACACACACAAAAACAAACACACACACAAACACACACAAAAACAAACACACAAAAACACATGCAAAAACACACAAAAACAAACACACACACAAAAACACACACAAAAACACACCCAAAAACACACACAAAAACACATGCAAAAACAAACACACACACAAAAACACACACACACAAAAACAAACTCACAAAAACAAAAACAAAAACACACAAAAAAACACACAAAAACAAACACACACACAAACACTCAAAAACACACACATAAATACACAAAAACAAACACACATACAAAAACACACACACACAAACACACAAAAACAGATGCAAAAACACACAAAAACAAACACACACACAAAAACACACACAAAAACACACCCAAAAACACACACACAAACACATGCAAAAACAAACACACACACAAAAACACACACACACAAAAACAAACTCACAAAAACACACACAAAAACAAACACACACAAAAACACACAAAAAAACACACAAAAACAAACACACACACAAAAACACAAACACAAAAACAAACACACACAAAAACACACACACACAAACACAGAAAAACACACACAAAAACACACACAAAAACAAAACACACACACAAAAACACACACACAAAAACAAACACACACACAAAAACACACACACACAAAAACAAACACACACACAAAAACACACACACACAAAAACAAACACACACACAAAAACACACACAAAAACAAAAACAAACACAAAAACACACAAAAACAAACACACACACAAAAACACACACAGAACAACAAACACACACACACAAAAACACACACACACAAACACACAAAAACAAACACGCAAACAAACACACAAAAACACACACAAAAACAAACACACACACAAAAACACACAAAAACACACACACAAAAACAAACATACCAAAACACACACAAAAACAAACACACACACAAACACACACAAAAACAAACACACAAAAACACACACAAAAACAAACACAAACACAAAAACACACACACACAAAAACAAACACACACACAAAAACACACACACACAAACACAGAAAAACACACACAAAAACACACACAAAAACAAAAACACACACAAAAACACACACACAAAAACACCCACACAAAAACAAACACAAAAACACACACAAAAACACACACACACAAAAACCCACAAAACACACAAAAACAAACACACACACAAAAACACACACAAAAACAAAAACACACACAAAAACACACAAAAACAAACACACACACAAAAACACACACACACAAACACACAAAAAACACACAAAAACACACACACAAACACACAAAAACACACACAAAAACACACACAAAAACACACAAAAACACACACACAAAAACAAACACACAAAAACACACACAAAAACAAACACACACACAAAAACACACACACAAAAACAAACACACACACAAAAACACACAGACACAAAAACACACACAAAAACACACAAAAATAAAAACACACACAAAAACACACAAAAACAAAAACGCAAACAAACACACAAAAACACACACAAAAACACACAAAAACACACACACAAAAACAAACACAAAAACACACACAAAAACAAACACACACAAAAACACACAAAAACACACACAAAAACAAACACACACACAAATGCACAAAAACACACAAAAAAACACACAAAAACAAACAAACACACAAAAAAACAAACACAAAAACAAACACACACACAAACACACACAAAAACAAACACACACACACAAACACACTCACACAAAAACAATCACACACGAAAACACACACAAAAACAAACACACACAAACACACAAAAACACACACAAAAATACACAAAAACAAACACACACACAAAAAAACACACACACACAAACAAACACACACACACAAACACACTCACAAAAACAAAAACACACACAAAAATACACAAAAACAAACACACACACAAAAACACACACACAAAAACACACAAAAACACACACAAAAACAAAAACACACACAAAAACACAAAAAAACAAACACACACACACACAAAAACACACACAAACACACAAAAACACACACAAAAACACACAAAAACAAACACACACACAAAAACACACACACACACAAACACACAAACACACACACAAAAACAAACACACACACAAACACACACAAACACACACAAAAACAAACACACACACAAACACTCAAAAACACACACATAAATACACAAAAACAAACACACATACAAAAACACACACACACAAACACACAAAAACACATGCAAAAACACACAAAAACAAACACACACAGAAAAACACACACAAAAACACACCCAAAAACACACACAAAAACACATGCAAAAACAAACACACACACAAAAACACACACACACAAAAACAAACTCACAAAAACAAACACAAAAACACACACAAAAACAAACACACACAAAAACACACAAAAAAACACACAAAAACAAACACACACACAAACACTCAAAAACACACACATAAATACACAAAAACAAACACACATACAAAAACACACACACACAAACACACAAAAACACATGCAAAAACACACAAAAACAAACACACACAAAAACACACAAAAACACACACAAAAACAAACACACACACAAATGCACAAAAACACACAAAAAAACACACAAAAACAAACAAACACACAAAAAAACAAACACAAAAACAAACACACACACAAACACACACAAAAACAAACACACACACACAAACACACTCACACAAAAACAATCACACACGAAAACACACACAAAAACAAACACACACAAACACACAAAAACACACACAAAAATACACAAAAACAAACACACACACAAAAAAACACACACACACAAACAAACACACACACACAAACACACTCACAAAAACAAAAACACACACAAAAATACACAAAAACAACACACACACAAAAACACACACACAAAAACACACAAAAACACACACAAAAACAAAAACACACACAAAAACACAAAAAAACAACACACACACACACAAAAACACACACAAACACACAAAAACACACACAAAAACACACAAAAACAAACACACACACAAAAACACACACACACACAAACACACAAACACACACACAAAACAAACACACACACAAACACACACAAACACACACAAAAACAAACACACACACAAACACTCAAAAACACACACATAAATACACAAAAACAAACACACATACAAAAACACACACACACAAACACACAAAAACACATGCAAAAAACACACAAAAACAAACAAACACACACAGAAAAACACACACAAAAACACACCCAAAAACACACACAAAAACACATGCAAAAACAAACACACACACAAAAACACACACACACAAAAACAAACTCACAAAAACAAACACAAAACACACACAAAAACAAACACACACAAAAACACACAAAAAAACACACAAAAACAACACACACACAAACACCTCAAAAACACACACATAAATACACAAAACAAACACACATACAAAACACACACACACAAACACACAAAAACACATGCAAAAACACACAAAAACAAACACACACAAAAACACACACAAAAACACACCCAAATCACACACAAAACACATGCAAAAACAAACACACACAGAAAAACACACACACACAAAAACAAACTCACAAAAACAAACACAAAAACACACACAAAAACAAACACACACAAAAACACACAAAAAAACACACAAAAACAAACACACACACAAAAACACAAACACAAAAACAAACACACACAAAAACACACACACACAAACACAGAAAAACACACACAAAAACACACACAAAAACAAAACACACACACAAAAACACACACACAAAACAAACACACACACAAAAACACACACACACACACAAAAACACACACACACAAAAACAAACACACACACAAAACACACACAAAAACAAAACAAACACACACACAAAAACACACACAGACAACAAACACACACACACAAAAACACACACACACAAACACACAAAAACAAACACGCAAACAAACACACAAAAACACACACAAAAACAAACACACACACAAAACACACAAAAACACACACACAAAAACAAACACACCAAAACACACACAAAAACAAACACACACACAAACACACACAAAAACAAACACACCAACACACACACAAAACAAACACAAACACAAAAACACACACACACAAAAACAAACACACACACAAAAACACACACACACAAACACAGAAAACACACACAAAAACACACACAAAAACAAAAACACACACAAAAACACACACACAAAACACCCACACAAAAACAAACACAAAAACACACACAAAACAAACACCACACACACACAAAAACCCACAAAACACACAAAAACAAACACACACACAAAAACACACACAAAAACAAAAACACACACAAAAACACACAAAAACAAACACACACACAAAAACACACACACAAAAACACACAAAAAACACACAAAACACACACAAAAACACACAAAAACACACACACAAAAACAAACACACCAAAACACACACAAAAACAAACACACACACAAACACACACAAAAACAAACACACAACAACACACACAAAAACAAACACAAACACAAAAACACACACACACAAAAACAAACACACACACAAAAACACACACACACAAACACAGAAAAACACACACAAAAACACACACAAAAACAAACACACACACAAAAACACACACACACAAACACACAAAAACACACAAAAACACACACAAAAACACACAAAAACACACACAAAAACACACAAAAACACACACACAAAAACAAACACACAAAAACACACACAAAAACAAACAGACACACAAACACACAAAAACACACAAAAACAAACACACAAAAACACACCCAAAAACACACCCAAAAACACACGCAAAAACACAAACACAATAACAAACCATAAAAAAACACACACAAAAACACACAAAAACAAACACACACACAAAAACACACACACACAAACACACAAAACACATGCAAAAACAAACACACACACAAACACACAAAAACACACATAAAACACACAAAACAACACACACAAACACACTCAAACACACACAAAAACAAACACACAAAAACACACACACACACAAAAACACACACACACACACAAAAACAAACACACACACACACACACACACACAAAAACACACACAAAAACACACAAAAACAAACACACACTCAAAAACACAAAAACACACACACACAAACACACCAAAAACACACACAAAAACACACAAAAACACACACAAAAACAAAAACACACACAAAAACACAAAAAAACACACAAAAACAAACACACACACACACAAAAACAAACACAAAAACACACACAAAAACAAACACACGACAAAAACACAAAAAAACACACAAAAACAAACACGCACACAAAAACACAAACACAAAAACAAACACACACAAAAACACACACAAAAACACACAAAAACAAACACACACACAAAAACACACACACAAACACACAAAACAAACACACACACAAACACTCAAAAACACACACATAAATACACAAAAACAAACACACATACAAAAACACACACACACAAACACACAAAAACACATGCAAAAACACACAAAAACAAACACACACACAAAAACACACACAAAAACACACCCAAAAACACACCCAAAAACACACACAAAAACACATGCAAAACAAACACACACACAAAAACACACACACACAAAAACAAACTCACAAAAACAAACACAAAAACACACACAAAAACAACACACACAAAAACACACAAAAAAACACACAAAAACAAACACACACACAAACACTCAAAAACACACACATAAATACACAAAAACAACCACACATACAAAAACACACACACACAAACACACAAAAACACATGCAAAACACACAAAAACAAACACACACACAAAACACACACAAAAACACACCCAAAAACACACACAAAAACACATGCAAAAACAAACACACACACAAAAACACACACACACAAAAACAAACACACACAAAAACACACACACACAAACACAGAAAAACACACACAAAAACACACACAAAAACAAAACACACACACAAAAACACACACACAAAAACAAACACACACACAAAAACACACACAGAACAACAAACACACACACACAAAAACACACACACACAAACACGCAAACACACACACAAAAACACACACAAAAACAAACACACACACAAAAACACACAAAAACACACACACAAAAACAAACACACCAAAACACACACAAAAACAAACACACACACAAACACACACAAAAACAAACACACAAAAACACACACAAAAACAAACACAAACACAAAAACACACACACAAAAACAAACACACACAAAAACACAACACACAAACACAGAAAAACACACACAAAAACACACACAAAAACAAACACACACAAAAACACAAAAAAACACACAAAAACAAACACGCACACAAAAACACAAACACAAAAACAAACACACACAAAACACACACAAAAACACACAAAAACAAACACACACACAAAAACACACACACAAACACACAAAAACAAACACACACACAAACACTCAAAAACACACACATAAATACACAAAAACAAACACACATACAAAAACACACACACACAAACACACAAAAACACATGCAAAAACACACAAAAACAAACACACACACAAAAACACACACAAAAACACACCCAAAAACACACCCAAAAACACACACAAAACACATGCAAAAACAAACACACACACAAAAACACACACACACAAAAACAAACTCACAAAAACAAACACAAAACACACACAAAAACAAACACACACAAAAACACACAAAAAAACACACAAAAACAAACACACACACAAACACTCAAAACACACACATAAATACACAAAAACAACCACACATACAAAAACACACACACACAACACACAAAAACACATGCAAAAACACACAAAAACAAACACACACACAAAAACACACACAAAAACACACCCAAAAACACACACAAAAACACATGCAAAAACAAACACACACACAAAAACACACACACACAAAAACAAACACACACAAAAACACACACACACAAACACAGAAAAACACACACAAAAACACACACAAAAACAAAACACACACACAAAAACACACACACAAAAACAAACACACACACAAAAACACACACAGAACAACAAACACACACACACAAAAACACACACACACAAACACGCAAACACACACACAAAAACACACACAAAACCAAACACACACACAAAAACACACAAAAACACACACACAAAAACAAAAACACACACAAAAACACAAAAAAACACACAAAAACAAACACACACACACACAAAAACAAACACAAAAACACACACAAAAACAAACACACACAAAAACACAAAAAAACACACAAAACAAACACGCACACAAAAACACAAACACAAAAACAAACACACACAAAAACACACACAAAAACACACAAAAACAAACACACACACAAAAACACACACACAAACACACAAAAACAAACACACACACAAACACTCAAAAACACACACATAAATACACAAAAACAAACACACATACAAAAACACACACACACAAACACACAAAAACACATGCAAAAACACACAAAAACAAACACACACACAAAAACACACACAAAAACACCCAAAAACACACCCAAAAACACACACAAAAACACATGCAAAAACAAACACACACACAAAAACACACACACACAAAAACAAACTCACAAAAACAAACACAAAAACACACACAAAAACAAACACACACAAAAACACACAAAAAAACACACAAAAACAAACACACACACAAACACTCAAAAACACACACATAAATACACAAAAACAACCACACATACAAAAACACACACACACAAACACACAAAAACACATGCAAAAACACACAAAAACAAACACACACACAAAAACACACACAAAAACACACCCAAAAACACACACAAAAACACATGCAAAAACAAACACACACACAAAAACACACACACACAAAAACAAACACACACAAAAACACACACACACAAACACAGAAAAACACACACAAAAACACACACAAAAACAAAACACACACACAAAAACACACACACAAAAACAAACACACACACAAAAACACACACAGAACAACAAACACACACACACAAAAACACACACACACAAACACGCAAACACACACACAAAAACACACACAAAAACAAACACACACACAAAAACACACAAAAACACACACACAAAAACAAAACACACACAAAAACACAAAAAACACACAAAAACAACACACACACACACAAAAACAAACACAAAAACACACACAAAAACAAACACACACAAAAACACAAAAAAACACACAAAAACAAACACGCACACAAAACACAAACACAAAAACAACACACACAAAAACACACACAAAAACACACAAAACAAACACACACACAAAAACACACACACAAACACACAAAAACAAACACACACACAAACACTCAAAAACACACACATAAATACACAAAAACAAACACACATACAAAAACACACACACACAAACACACAAAAACACATGCAAAAACACACAAAACAAACACACACACAAAAACACACACAAAAACACACCCAAAAACACACCCAAAAACACACACAAAAACACATGCAAAAACAAACACACACACAAAAACACACACACACAAAAACAAACTCACAAAAACAAACACAAAAACACACACAAAAACAAACACACACAAAAACACACAAAAAAACACACAAAAACAAACACACACACAAACACTCAAAAACACACACATAAATACACAAAAACAACCACACATACAAAAACACACACACACAAACACACAAAAACACATGCAAAAACACACAAAAACAAACACACACACAAAAACACACACAAAAACACACCCAAAAACACACACAAAAACACATGCAAAAACAAACACACACACAAAAACACACACACACAAAAACAAACACACACAAAAACACACACACACAAACACAGAAAAACACACACAAAAACACACACAAAAACAAAACACACACACAAAAACACACACACAAAAACAAACACACACACAAAAACACACACAGAACAACAACACACACACACAAACACACACACAGCAAACACACACACCACACACACAAACACGCAAACACACACACAAAAACACACACAAAAACAAACACACACACAAAAACACACAAAAACACACACACAAAAACAAACACACCAAAACACACACAAAAACAAACACACACACAAACACACACAAAAACAAACACACAAAAACACACACAAAAACAAACACAAACACAAAAACACACACACAAAAACAAACACACACAAAAACACAAACACACAAACACAGAAAAACACACACAAAAACACACACAAAAACAAACACACACAAAAACACAAAAAAACACACAAAAACAAACACGCACACAAAAACACAAACACAAAAACAAACACACACAAAAACACACACAAAAACACACAAAAACAAACACACACACAAAAACACACACACAAACACACAAAAACAAACACACACACAAACACTCAAAAACACACACATAAATACACAAAAACAAACACACATACAAAAACACACACACACAAACACACAAAAACACATGCAAAAACACACAAAAACAAACACACACACAAAAACACACACAAAAACACACCCAAAAACACACCCAAAAACACACACAAAAACACATGCAAAAACAAACACACACACAAAAACACACACACACAAAAACAAACACACACACAAAAACACACACACACAAAAACAAACACACACACAAAAACACACACAAAAACAAAAACAAACACAAAAACACACAAAAACAAACGCACACACAAAAACACACACAGAACAACAAACACACACACACAAAAACACACACACACAAACACGCAAACACACACACAAAAACACACACAAAAACAAACACACACACAAAAACACACAAAAACACACACACAAAAACAAACACACCAAAACACACACAAAAACAAACACACACACAAACACACACAAAAACAAACACACAAAAACACACACAAAAACAAACACAAACACAAAAACACACACACAAAAACAAACACACACAAAAACACAAACACACAAACACAGAAAAACACACACAAAAACACACACAAAAACAAAAACACACACAAAAACACACACACAAAAACATCCACACAAAAACAAACACAAAAACACACACAAAAACACACACACACAAAAACCCACAAAAACACACAAAAACAAACACAAAAACAAACACACACACAAACACTCAAAAACACACACATAAATACACAAAAACAAACACACACACAAAAACACACACACACAAACACACAAAAACACACCCAAAAACACACACAAAAACACATGCAAAAACAAACACACACACAAAAACACACACACACAAAAACAAACACACACAAAAACACACACACACAAACACAGAAAAACACACACAAAAACACACACAAAAACAAAACACACACACAAAAACACACACACAAAAACAAACACACACACAAAAACACACACACACAAAAACAAACACACACACAAAAACACACACACAAAAACAAACACACACACAAAAACACACACAAAAACAAAAACAAACACAAAAACACACAAAAACAAACACACACACAAAAACACACACAGAACAACAAACACACACACACAAAAACACACACACACAAACACACAAAAACAAACACGCAAACAAACACACCAAAACACACACAAAACAAACACACACACAAACACACACAAAAACAAACACAAACACAAAAACACACACACACAAAAACAAACACACACACAAAAACACACACACACAAACACAGAAAAACACACACAAAAACACACACAAAAACACACAAAAATAAAAACACACACAAAAACACACACACACAAACACACACAAAAACACACACAAAAACACACAAAAACACACACACAAAAACAAACACATCAAAACACACACAAAAACAAACACACACACAAACACACACAAAAACAAACACACAAAAACACATGCAAAAACACACAAAAACAAACACACACACAAAAACACACACAAAAACACACCCAAAAACACACACAAAAACACATGCAAAAACAAACACACACACAAAAACACACACACACAAAAACAAACTCACAAAAACAAACACAAAAACACACACAAAAACAAACACACACAAAAACACACAAAAAAACACACAAAAACAAACACACACACAAACACTCAAAAACACACACATAAATACACAAAAACAAACACACATACAAAAACACACACACACAAACACACAAAAACAGATGCAAAAACACACAAAAACAAACACACACACAAAAACACACACAAAAACACACCCAAAAACACACACAAAAACACATGCAAAAACAAACACACACACAAAAACACACACACACAAAAACAAACTCACAAAAACAAACACAAAAACACACACAAAAACAAACACACACAAAAACAAACACACACAAAAACACGCAAAAACAAACACACACACAAAAACACAAACACAAAAACAAACACACACAAAAACACACACACACAAACACAGAAAAACACACACAAAAACACACACAAAAACAAAACACACACACAAAAACACACACACAAAAACAAACACACACACAAAAACACACACACACAAAAACAAACACACACACAAAAACACACACACAAAAACAAACACACACACAAAAACACACACAAAAACAAAAACAAACACAAAAACACACAAAAACAAACACACACACAAAAACACACACAGAACAACAAACACACACACACAAAAACACACACACACAAACACACAAAAACAAACACGCAAACAAACACACAAAAACACACACAAAAACAAACACACACACAAAAACACACAAAAACACACACACAAAAACAAACATACCAAAACACACACAAAAACAAACACACACACAAACACACACAAAAACAAACACACAAAAACACACACAAAAACAAACACAAACACAAAAACACACACACACAAAAACAAACACACACACAAAAACACACACACACAAACACAGAAAAACACACACAAAAACACACACAAAAACAAAAACACACACAAAAACACACACACAAAAATACCCACACAAAAACAAACACAAAAACACACACAAAAACACACACACACAAAAACCCACAAAACACACAAAAACAAACACACACACAAAAACACACACAAAAACAAAAACACACACAAAAACACACAAAAACAAACAGACACACAAAAACACACACACACAAACACACACAAACACACAAAAACACACACACAAACACACAAAAACACACACAAAAACACACACAAAAACACACAAAAACACACACACAAAAACAAACACACAAAAACACACACAAAAACAAACACACACACAAAAACACACACACAAAAACAAACACACACACAAAAACACACACACACAAAAACACACACAAAAACACACAAAAATAAAAACACACACAAAAACACACAAAAACAAAAACGCAAACAAACACACAAAAACACACACAAAAACACACAAAAACACACACACAAAAACAAACACAAAAACACACACAAAAACAAACACACACAAAAACACACAAAAACACACACAAAAACAAACACACACACAAATGCACAAAAACACACAAAAAAACACACAAAAACAAACAAACACACAAAAACACAAACACAAAAACAAACACACACACAAACACACACAAAAACAAACACACACACAAACACACAAAAACACACACATAAATACACAAAAACAAACACACACACAAAAACACACACACACACACAAAAACAAACACACACACAAACACACTCACACAAAAACAATCACACACGAAAACACACACAAAAACAAACACACACAAACACACAAAAACACACACAAAAATACACAAAAACAAACACACACACAAAAAAACACACACACACACACACACACAAACAAACACACACACACAAACACACTCACAAAAACAAAAACACACACAAAAATACACAAAAACAAACACACACACAAAAATACACACACAAAAACACACAAAAACACACACAAAAACAAAAACACACACAAAAACACAAAAAAACAAACACACACACACACAAAAACACACACAAACACACAAAAACACACACAAAAACACACAAAAACAAACACACACACAAAAACACACACACACACAAACACACAAACACACACACAAAAACAAACACACACACAAACACACACAAACACACACAAAAACAAACACACACACAAACACTCAAAAACACACACATAAATACACAAAAACAAACACACATACAAAAACACACACACACAAACACACAAAAACACATGCAAAAACACACAAAAACAAACACACACAGAAAAACACACACAAAAACACACCCAAAAACACACACAAAAACACATGCAAAAACAAACACACACACAAAAACACACACACACAAAAACAAACTCACAAAAACAAACACAAAAACACACACAAAAACAAACACACACAAAAACACACAAAAAAACACACAAAAACAAACACACACACAAACACTCAAAAACACACACATAAATACACAAAAACAAACACACATACAAAAACACACACACACAAACACACATGCAAAAACACACAAAACAAACACACACAAAAACACACACAAAAACACACCCAAAATCACACACAAAAACACATGCAAAAACAAACACACACAGAAAAACACACACACACAAAAACAAACTCACAAAAACAAACACAAAAACACACACAAAAACAAACACACACAAAAACACACAAAAAAACACACAAATACAAACACACACACAAAAACACAAACACAAAAACAAACACACACAAAAACACACACACACAAACACAGAAAAACACACACAAAAACACACACAAAAACAAAACACACACACAAAAACACACACACAAAAACACACACACAAAAACACACACACACACACACACACACACAAAAACACACACACACAAAAACAAACACACACACAAAAACACACACAAAAACAAAAACAAACACAAAAACACACAAAAACAAACACACACACAAAAACACACACAGAACAACAAACACACACACACACAAACACACACACACAAACACACAAAAACAAACACGCAAACAAACACACAAAAACACACACAAAAACAAACACACACACAAAAACACACAAAAACACACACAAAAAAACAAACACACCAAAACACACACAAAAACAAACACACACACAAACACACACAAAAACAAACACACAACAACACACACAAAAACAAACACAAACACAAAAACACACACACAAAAACAAACACACACACAAAAACACACACACACAAACACAGAAAAAAACACACAAAAACACACACAAAAACACACACACAAAAACACACACACAAAAACACCCACACAAAAACAAACACAAAAACACACACACAAAAACCCACAAAAACACACAAAAACAAACACACACACAAAAACACACACAAAAACAAAAACACACACAAAAACACACAAAAACAAACACACACACAAAAACACACACACAAAAACACACAAAAAACACACAAAAACACACACAAAAACACACAAAAACACACACACAAAAACAAACACACCAAAACACACACAAAAACAAACACACACACAAACACACACAAAAACAAACACACAACAACACACACAAAAACAAACACAAACACAAAAACACACACACACAAAAACAAACACACACACAAAAACACACACACACAAACACAGAAAAACACACACAAAAACACACACAAAAACAAAAACACACACAAAAACACACACACAAAAACACCCACACAAAAACAAACACAAAAACACACACAAAAACACACACACACAAAAACCCACAAAAACACACAAAAACAAACACACACACAAAAACACACACAAAAACAAAAACACACACAAAAACACACAAAAACAAACACACACACAAAAACACACACACACAAACACACAAAAAACACACAAAAACACACACAAAAACACACAAAAACACACACAAAAACACACAAAAACACACACACAAAAACAAACACACAAAAACACACACAAAAACAAACACACACACAAACACACAAAAACACACAAAAACACACAAAAACAAACACACAAAAACACACCCAAAAACACACCCAAAAACACACGCAAAAACACAAACACAATAACAAACACACAAAAAAAAACACACACAAAAACACACAAAAACAAACACACACACAAAAACACACACACACAAACACACAAAAACACATGCAAAAACAAACACACACACAAACACACAAAAACACACATAAAACACACAAAAACAAACACACACA
Source organism: Taudactylus pleione (assembly GCA_031769625.1). Taxonomy (NCBI): domain Eukaryota; kingdom Metazoa; phylum Chordata; class Amphibia; order Anura; family Myobatrachidae; genus Taudactylus; species Taudactylus pleione. The sequence goes on along the minus strand of JAUIMM010003136.1, from coordinate 52,297 downwards.
AACACACAAAAAACACACAAAAACACACACACAAACACACAAAAACACACACAAAAACACACACAAAAACACACAAAAACACACACACAAAAACAAACACACAAAAACACACACAAAAACAAACACACACACAAAAACACACACACACAAAAACACACACAAAAACACACAAAAATAAAAACACACACAAAAACACACAAAAACAAAAACGCAAACAAACACACAAAAACACACACAAAAACACACAAAAACACACACACAAAAACAAACACAAAAACACACACAAAAACAAACACACACAAAAACACACAAAAACACACACAAAAACAAACACACACACAAATGCACAAAAACACACAAAAAAACACACAAAAACAAACAAACACACAAAAACACAAACACAAAAACAAACACACACACAAACACACACAAAAACAAACACACACACAAACACACAAAAACACACACATAAATACACAAAAACAAACACACACACAAAAACACACACACACACACAAAAACAAACACACACACACAAACACACTCACACAAAAACAATCACACACGAAAACACACACAAAAACAAACACACACAAACACACAAAAACACACACAAAAATACACAAAAACAAACACACACACAAAAAAACACACACACACACACAAACAAACACACACACACAAACACACTCACAAAAACAAAAACACACACAAAAATACACAAAAACAAACACACACACAAAAATACACACACAAAAACACACAAAAACACACACAAAAACAAAAACACACACAAAAACACAAAAAAACAAACACACACACACACAAAAACACACACAAACACACAAAAACACACACAAAAACACACAAAAACAAACACACACACAAAAACACACACACACACAAACACACAAACACACACACAAAAACAAACACACACACAAACACACACAAACACACACAAAAACAAACACACACACAAACACTCAAAAACACACACATAAATACACAAAAACAAACACACATACAAAAACACACACACACAAACACACAAAAACACATGCAAAAACACACAAAAACAAACACACACAGAAAAACACACACAAAAACACACCCAAAAACACACACAATAACACATGCAAAAACAAACACACACACAAAAACACACACACACAAAAACAAACTCACAAAAACAAACACAAAAACACACACAAAAACAAACACACACAAAAACACACAAAAAAACACACAAAAACAAACACACACACAAACACTCAAAAACACACACATAAATACACAAAAACAAACACACATACAAAAACACACACACACAAACACACATGCAAAAACACACAAAAACAAACACACACAAAAACACACACAAAAACACACCCAAAATCACACACAAAAACACATGCAAAAACAAACACACACAGAAAAACACACACACACAAAAACAAACTCACAAAAACAAACACAAAAACACACACAAAAACAAACACACACAAAAACACACAAAAAAACACACAAAAACAAACACACACACAAAAACACAAACACAAAAACAAACACACACAAAAACACACACACACAAACACAGAAAAACACACACAAAAACACACACAAAAACAAAACACACACACAAAAACACACACACAAAAACACACACACAAAAACACACACACACACACACAAAAACACACACACACAAAAACAAACACACACACAAAAACACACACAAAAACAAAAACAAACACAAAAACACACAAAAACAAACACACACACAAAAACACACACAGAACAACAAACACACACACACACAAACACACACACACAAACACACAAAAACAAACACGCAAACAAACACACAAAAACACACACAAAAACAAACACACACACAAAAACACACAAAAACACACACAAAAAAACAAACACACCAAAACACACACAAAAACAAACACACACACAAACACACACAAAAACAAACACACAACAACACACACAAAAACAAACACAAACACAAAAACACACACACAAAAACAAACACACACACAAAAACACACACACACAAACACAGAAAAAAACACACAAAAACACACACAAAAACACACACACAAAAACACACACACAAAAACACCCACACAAAAACAAACACAAAAACACACACACAAAAACCCACAAAAACACACAAAAACAAACACACACACAAAAACACACACAAAAACAAAAACACACACAAAAACACACAAAAACAAACACACACACAAAAACACACACACAAAAACACACAAAAAACACACAAAAACACACACAAAAACACACAAAAACACACACACAAAAACAAACACACCAAAACACACACAAAAACAAACACACACACAAACACACACAAAAACAAACACACAACAACACACACAAAAACAAACACAAACACAAAAACACACACACACAAAAACAAACACACACACAAAAACACACACACACAAACACAGAAAAACACACACAAAAACACACACAAAAACACACACAAAAACACACACACAAAAACACCCACACAAAAACAAACACAAAAACACACACAAAAACACACACACACAAAAACCCACAAAAACACACAAAAACAAACACACACACAAAAACACACACAAAAACAAAAACACACACAAAAACACACAAAAACAAACACACACACAAAAACACACACACACAAACACACAAAAAACACACAAAAACACACACAAAAACACACAAAAACACACACAAAAACACACAAAAACACACACACAAAAACAAACACACAAAAACACACACAAAAACAAACACACACACAAACACACAAAAACACACAAAAACACACAAAAACAAACACACAAAAACACACCCAAAAACACACCCAAAAACACACGCAAAAACACAAACACAATAACAAACACACAAAAAAAAACACACACAAAAACACACAAAAACAAACACACACACAAAAACACACACACACAAACACACAAAAACACATGCAAAAACAAACACACACACAAACACACAAAAACACACATAAAACACACAAAACAAACACACACAAACACACTCAAACACACACAAAAACAAACACACACACAAAAACACACACACACACAAAAACACACACACACACAAAAACAAACACACACACACACACACACAAAAACACACACAAAAACACACAAAAACAAACACACACTCAAAAACACACACACACACAAACACACAAAAACACACACAAAAACACACACAAAAACACACAAAAACACACACAAAAACACAAAAAAACACACAAAAACAAACACACACACAAAAACAAACACAAAAACACACACAAAAACAAACACACACAAAAACAAACACACACAAAAACACAAAAAAACACACAAAAACAAACACGCACACAAAAACACAAACACAAAAACAAACACACACAAAAACACACACAAAAACACACAAAAACAAACACACACATAAAAACACACACACAAACACACAAAAACACACAAAAACAAACACACACACAAAAACACACACACACAAACAAACACACACACAAAAACACACACACACAAAAACAAACACACACAAAAACACACACAAAAACAAAAACAAACACAAAAACACACAAAAACAAACACACACACAAAAACACACACACACAAAAACAAACACACACACAAAAACACACAAAAACAAACACACACACAAAAACACACACACACACACAAAAACAAACACACACACAAAAACACACACAAAAACACACAAAAATAAAAACACACACAAAAACACACACACACAAACACACACAAAAACACACACAAAAACACACACAAAAACAAAAACACACACAAAAACACAAAAAAACACACAAAAACAAACACACACACAAAAACAAACACAAAAACACACACAAAAACAAACACACACAAAAACACAAAAACACACAAAAACAAACACGCACACAAAAACACAAACACAAAAACAAACACACACAAAAACACACACAAAAACACACAAAAACAAACACACACACAAAATCACACACACAAACACACAAAAACAAACACACACACAAACACTCAAAAACACACACATAAATACACAAAAACAAACACACATACAAAAACACACACACACAAACACACAAAAACACATGCAAAAACACACAAAAACAAACACACACACAAAAACACACACAAAAACACACCCAAAAACACACCCAAAAACACACACAAAAACACATGCAAAAACAAACACACACACAAAAACACACACACACAAAAACAAACTCACAAAAACAAACACAAAAACACACACAAAAACAAACACACACAAAAACACACAAAAAACCACACAAAAACAAACACACACACAAACACTCAAAAACACACACATAAATACACAAAAACAAATACACATACAAAAACACACACACACAAACACACAAAAACACATGCAAAAACACACAAAAACAAACACACACACAAAAACACACACAAAAACACACCCAAAAACACACACAAAAACACATGCAAAAACAAACACACACACAAAAACACACATACACAAAAACAAACTCACAAAAACAAACACAAAAACACACACAAAAACAAACACACACAAAAACACACAAAAAAACACACAAAAACAAACACACACACAAAAACACAAACACAAAAACAAACACACACAAAAACACACACACACAAACACAGAAAAACACACACAAAAACACACATAAAAACAAAACACACACACAAAAACACACACACAAAAACACACACAAAAACAAAAACAAAAACACACAAAAACAAACACACACAAAAACACACACAAAAACACACAAAAACAAACACACACACAAAAACACACACACAAACACACAAAAACAAACACACACACAAACACTCAAAAACACACACATAAATACACAAAAACAAACACACATACAAAAACACACACACACAAACACACAAAAACACATGCAAAAACACACAAAAACAAACACACACACAAAAACACACACAAAAACACACCCAAAAACACACACAAAAACACACAAAAACACACACACAAAAACAAACACAAAAACACACACAAAAACAAACACACACAAAAACACACAAAAACACACACAAAAACACACCCAAAAACACACCCAAAAACACACACAAAAACACATGCAAAAACAAACACACACACAAAAACACACACACACAAAAACAAACTCACAAAAACAAACACAAAAACACACACAAAAACAAACACACACAAAAACACACAAAAAACCACACAAAAACAAACACACACACAAACACTCAAAAACACACACATAAATACACAAAAACAAATACACATACAAAAACACACACACACAAACACACAAAAACACATGCAAAAACACACAAAAACAAACACACACACAAAAACACACACAAAAACACACACAAAAACACACACAAAAACACATGCAAAAACAAACACACACACAAAAACACACATACACAAAAACAAACTCACAAAAACAAACACAAAAACACACACAAAAACAAACACACACAAAACACACAAAAAAACACACAAAAACAAACACACACACAAAAACACAAACACAAAAACAAACACACACAAAAACACACACACACAAACACAGAAAAACACACACAAAAACACACATAAAACAAAACACACACACAAAAACACACACACAAAAACACACACAAAAACAAAAACAAACACAAAAACACACAAAAACAAACACACACAAAAACACACACAAAAACACACAAAAACAAACACACACACAAAAACACACACACAAAAACAAACACACACACAAACACTCAAAAACACACACATAAATACACAAAAACAAACACACATACAAAAACACACACACACAAACACACAAAAACACATGCAAAAACACACAAAAACAAACACACACACAAAAACACAAACACAAAAACAAACACACACAAAAACACACACACACAAACACAGAAAAACACACACAAAAACACACATAAAAACAAAACACACACACAAAACACACACACAAAAACACACACAAAAACAAAAACAAACACAAAAACACACAAAAACAAACACACACAAAAACACACACAAAAACACACAAAAACAAACACACACACAAAACACACACACAAACACACAAAAACAAACACACACACAAACACTCAAAAACACACACATAAATACACAAAAACAAACACACATACAAAAACACACACACACAAACACACAAAAACACATGCAAAAACACACAAAAACAACACACACACAAAAACACACACAAAAACACACCCAAAAACATACACAAAAACACACAAAAACACACACACAAAAACAAACACAAAAACACACACAAAAACAAACACACACAAAACACAGAAAAACACACACAAAAACACACATAAAAACAAAACACACACACAAAAACACACACACAAAAACAAACACACACACAAAAACACACACACATAAAGAACAAACACACACACAAAAACACACACAAAAACAAAAACAAACACAAAAACACACAAAAACAAACACACACAAAAACACACACAAAAACACACAAAAACAAACACACACACAAAAACACACACACAAACACACAAAAACAAACACACACACAAACACTCAAAAACACACACATAAATACACAAAAACAAACACACATACAAAAACACACACACACAAACACACAAAAACACATGCAAAAACACACAAAAACAAACACACACACAAAAACACACACAAAAACACACCCAAAAACACACACAAAAACACACAAAAACACACACACAAAAACAAACACAAAACACACACAAAAACAAACACACACAAAAACACACAAAAACACACACAAAAACAAACACACACACAAACGCACAAAAACACACAAAAAAACACACAAAAACAAACAAACACACAAAAACACAAACACAAAAACAAACACACACACAAACACACACAAAAACAATCACACACACAAACACACAAAAACACACACATAAATACACAAAAACAAACACACACTCAAAAACACAAAACACACACACACAAACACACACAAAAACACACACAAAAACACACAAAAACACACACAAAAACAAAAACACACACAAAAACACAAAAAAACACACAAAAACAAACACACACACAAAAACAAACACAAAAACACACACAAAAACAAACACACACAAAAACACAAAAAAACACACAAAAACAAACACGCACACAAAAACACAAACACAAAAACAAACACACACAAAAACACACACAAAAACACACAAAAACAAACACACACACAAAAACACACACACAAACACACAAAAACAAACACACACACAAACACTCAAAAACACACACATAAATACACAAAAACAAACACACATACAAAAACACACACACACAAACACACAAAAACACATGCAAAAACACACAAAAACAAACACACACACAAAAACACACACAAAAACACACCCAAAAACACACCCAAAAACACACACAAAAACACATGCAAAAACAAACACACACACAAAAACACACACACACAAAAACAAACTCACAAAAACAAACACAAAAACACACACAAAAACAAACACACACAAAAACACACAAAAAAACACCACAAAAACAAACACACACACAAAAACACAAACACAAAAACAAACACACACAAAAACACACACACAAACACAGAAAAACACACACAAAAACACACATAAAAACAAAACACACACACAAAAACACACACACAAAAACAAACACACACACAAAAACACACACACATAAAACAAACACACACACAAAAACACACACAAAAACAAAAACAAACACAAAAACACACAAAAACAAACACACACAAAAACACACACAAAAACACACAAAAACAAACACACACACAAAAACACACACACAAACACACAAAAACAAACACACACACAAACACTCAAAAACACACACATAAATACACAAAAACAAACACACATACAAAAACACACACACACAAACACACAAAAACACATGCAAAAACACACAAAAACAAACACACACACAAAAACACACACAAAAACACACACAAAAACACACACAAAAACACACAAAAACACACACACAAAAACAAACACAAAAACACACACAAAAACAAACACACACAAAAACACACAAAAACACACACAAAAACAAACACACACACAAACGCACAAAAACACACAAAAAAACACACAAAAACAAACAAACACACAAAAACACAAACACAAAAACAAACACACACACAAACACACACAAAAACAATCACACACACAAACACACAAAAACACACACATAAATACACAAAAACAAACACACACTCAAAAACACAAAAACACACACACACAAACACACACAAAAACACACACAAAAACACACAAAAACACACACAAAAACAAAAACACACACAAAAACACAAAAAAACACACAAAAACAAACACACACACAAAAACAAACACAAAAACACACACAAAAACAAACACACACAAAACACAAAAAAACACACAAAACAAACACGCACACAAAAACACAAACACAAAAACAAACACACACAAAAACACACACAAAAACACACAAAAACAAACACACACACAAAAACACACACACAAACACACAAAAACAAACACACACACAAACACTCAAAAACACACACATAAATACACAAAAACAAACACACATACAAAAACACACACACACAAACACACAAAAACACATGCAAAAACACACAAAAACAAACACACACACAAAAACACACCCAAAAACACACCCAAAAACACACACAAAAACACATGCAAAAACAAACACACACACAAAAACACACACACACAAAAACAAACTCACAAAAACAAACACAAAAACACACACAAAAACAAACACACACAAAAACACACAAAAAAACACACAAAAACAAACACACACACAAAAACACAAACACAAAAACAAACACACACAAAAACACACACACACAAACACAGAAAAACACACACAAAAACACACATAAAAACAAAACACACACACAAAAACACACACACAAAAACAAACACACACACAAAAACACACACACATAAAAACAAACACACACACAAAAACACACACAAAAACAAAAACAAACACAAAAACACACAAAAACAAACACACACAAAAACACACACAAAAACACACAAAACAAACACACACACAAAAACACACACACAAACACACAAAAACAAACACACACACAAACACTCAAAAACACACACATAAATACACAAAAACAAACACACATACAAAAACACACACACACAAACACACAAAAACACATGCAAAAACACACAAAAACAAACACACACACAAAAACACACACAAAAACACACCCAAAAACACACACAAAAACACACAAAAACACACACACAAAAACAAACACAAAAACACACACAAAAACAAACACACACAAAAACACACAAAAACACACACAAAAACAAACACACACACAAACGCACAAAAACACACAAAAACAAACAAACACACAAAAACACAAACACAAAAACAAACACACACACAAACACACACAAACACACACAAAAACAATCACACACACAAACACACAAAAACACACACATAAATACACAAAAACAAACACACACTCAAAAACACAAAAACACACACACACAAACACACACAAAAACACACACAAAAACACACAAAAACACACACAAAAACAAAAACACACACAAAAACACAAAAAAACACACAAAAACAAACACACACACAAAAACAAACACAAAAAAAACACACAAAAACAAACACGCACACAAAAACACAAACACAAAAACAAACACACACAAAAACACACACAAAAACACACAAAAACAAACACACACACAAAAACACACACACACACAAAAACAAACACACACACAAAAACACACACAAAAACACACAAAAATAAAAACACACACAAAAACACACACACACAAACACACACAAAAACACACACAAAAACACACAAAAACACACACAAAAACAAAAACAAACACACACACAAAAACACACACAAAAACACACCCAAAAACACACCCAAAAACACACACAAAAACACATGCAAAAACAAACACACACACAAAAACACACACACACAAAAACAAACTCACAAAAACAAACACAAAAACACACACAAAAACAAACACACACAAAAACACACAAAAAAACACACAAAAACAAACACACACACAAAAACACAAACACAAAAACAAACACACACAAAAACACACACACACAAACACAGAAAAACACACACAAAAACACACATAAAAACAAAACACACACACAAAAACACACACACAAAAACAAACACACACACAAAAACACACACACATAAAAACAAACACACACACAAAAACACACACAAAAACAAAAACAAACACAAAAACACACAAAAACAAACACACACAAAAACACACACAAAAACACACAAAAACAAACACACACACAAAAACACACATACAAACACACAAAAACAAACACACACACAAACACTCAAAAACACACACATAAATACACAAAAACAAACACACATACAAAAACACACACACACAAACACACAAAAACACATGCAAAAACACACAAAAACAAACACACACACAAAAACACACACAAAAACACACCCAAAAACACACACAAAAACACACAAAAACACACACACAAAAACAAACACAAAAACACACACAAAAACAAACACACACAAAAACACACAAAAACACACACAAAAACAAACACACACACAAACGCACAAAAACACACAAAAAAACACACAAAAACAAACAAACACACAAAAACACAAACACAAAAACAAACACACACACAAACACACACAAACACACACAAAAACAATCACACACACAAACACACAAAAACACACACATAAATACACAAAAACAAACACACACTCAAAAACACAAAAACACACACACACAAACACACACAAAAACACACACAAAAACACACAAAAACACACACAAAAACAAAAACACACACAAAAACACAAAAAAACACACAAAAACAAACACACACACAAAAACAAACACAAAAACACACACAAAAACAAACACACACAAAAACACAAAAAAACACACAAAAACAAACACGCACACAAAAACACAAACACAAAAACAAACACACACAAAAACACACACAAAAACACACAAAAACAAACACACACACAAAAACACACACACACACACAAAAACAAACACACACACAAAAACACACACAAAAACACACAAAAATAAAAACACACACAAAAACACACACACACAAACACACACAAAAACACACACAAAAACACACACAAAAACAAAAACATACACAAAAACACAAAAAAACACACAAAAACAAACACAAAAACACACACAAAAACAAACACACACAAAAACACAAAAACACACAAAAACAAACACGCACACAAAAACACAAACACAAAAACAAACACACACAAAAACACACACAAAAACACACAAAAACAAACACACACACAAAATCACACACACAAACACACAAAAACAAACACACACACAAACACTCAAAAACACACACATAAATACACAAAAACAAACACACATACAAAAACACACACACACAAACACACAAAAACACATGCAAAAACACACAAAAACAAACACACACAAACACACACACAAAAACACACACAAAAACACACCCAAAAACACACCCAAAAACACACACAAAAACACATGCAAAAACAAACACACACACAAAAACACACACACACAAAAACAAACTCACAAAAACAAACACAAAAACACACACAAAAACAAACACACACAAAAACACACAAAAAACCACACAAAAACAAACACACACACAAACACTCAAAAACATACACATAAATACACAAAAACAAATACACATACAAAAACACACACACACAAACACACAAAAACACATGCAAAAACACACAAAAACAAACACACACACAAAAACACACACAAAAACACACCCAAAAACACACACAAAAACACATGCAAAAACAAACACACACACAAAAACACACATACACAAAAACAAACTCACAAAAACAAACACAAAAACACACACAAAAACAAACACACACAAAAACACACAAAAAAACACACAAAAACAAACACACACACAAAAACACAAACACAAAAACAAACACACACAAAAACACACACACACAAACACAGAAAAACACACACAAAAACACACATAAAAACAAAACACACACACAAAAACACACACACAAAAACAAACACACACACAAAAACACACACACATAAAAACAAACACACACACAAAAACACACACAAAAACAAAAACAAACACAAAAACACACAAAAACAAACACACACAAAAACAAACACACACAAAAACACACACAAAAACACACAAAAACAAACACACACACAAAAACACACACACAAACACACAAAAACAAACACACACACAAACACTCAAAAACACACACATAAATACACAAAAACAAACACACATACAAAAACACACACACACACAAACACACAAAAACACATGCAAAAACACACAAAAACAAACACACACACAAAAACACACACAAAAACACACCCAAAAACACACACAAAAACACACAAAAACACACACACAAAAACAAACACAAAAACACACACAAAAACAAACACACACAAAAAACACACAAAAACACACACAAAAACAAACACACACACAAACGCACAAAAACACACAAAAAAACACACAAAAACAAACAAACACACAAAAACACAAACACAAAAACAAACACACACACAAACACACACAAAAACAATCACACACACAAACACACAAAAACACACACATAAATACACAAAAACAAACACACACACAAAAACACACACACACACAAACAAACACACACACACAAACACACTCACACAAAAACAATCACACACGAAAACACACACAGAAACAAACACACACAAACACACAAAAACACACACAAAAATACACAAAAACAAACACACACACAAAAACACACACACACACACAAACAAACACACACACACAAACACACTCATAAAAACAAAAACACACACAAAAATACACAAAAACAAACACACACACAAAAACACACACACAAAAACACACACAAAAACAAAAACACACACAAAAACACAAAAAAACAAACACACACACAAAAACACACACAAACACACAAAACCACACACAAAAACACACAAAAACACACACAAAAACAAAAACACACACAAAAACACACAAATACAAACACACACACAAAAACACACACACACACAAACACACAAAAACACACAAAAAAACAAACACACACACAAACACACACAAACACACACATTAACAAACACACACACAAACACTCAAAAACACACACATAAATACACAAAAACAAACACACATACAAAAACACACACACACACAAACACACAAAAACACATGCAAAAACACACACACAAAAACACACACAAAAACACACACAAAAACACATGCAAAAACAAACACACACAAAAACACACAAAAAAACACACAAAAACAAACACACACACAAAAACACAAACACAAAAACAAACACACACAAAAACACACACACACAAACACAGAAAAACACACACAAAAACACACACAAAAACAAAACACACACACAAAAACACACACACAAAAACAAACACACACACAAAAACACACACACACAAAAACAAACACACACACAAAAACACACACACACAAAAACAAACACAAACACAAAAACACACACAAAAACAAAAACAAACACAAAAACACACAAAAACAAACACACACACAAAAACACACACAGAACAACAAACACACACACACAAAAACACACACACACAAACACACAAAAACAAACACGCAAACAAACACACAAAAACACACACAAAAACAAACACACACACAAAAACACACAAAAACACACACACAAAAACAAACACACCAAAACACACACAAAAACAAACACACACACAAACACACACAAAAACAAACACACAAAAACACACACAAAAACAAACACAAACACAAAAACACACACACACAAAAACAAACACACACACAAAAACACACACACACAAACACAGAAAAACACACACAAAAACACACACAAAAACACACACACAAAAACAAACACAAAAACACACACAAAAACACACACAAAAACACACACACACACACACACAAAAACCCACAAAAACACACAAAAACAAACACACACACAAAAACACACACAAAAACAAAAACACACACAAAAACACACAAAAACAAACACACACACAAAAACACACACACACAAACACATAAAAAAACACACAAAAACACACACAAAAACACACAAAAACACACACAAAAACACACACAAAAACACACAAAAACACACACACAAAAACAAACACACAAAAACACACACAAAAACAAACACACACACAAACACACAAAAACACACAAAAACAAACACACAAAAACACACCCAAAAACACACCCAAAAACACACACAAAAACACAAACACAAAAACAAACACACACACAAACACACACAAAAACAAACACACAACAACACACACAAAAACAAACACAAACACAAAAACACACACACACAAAAACAAACACACACACAAAAACACACACACACAAACACAGAAAAACACACACAAAAACACACACAAAAACAAAAACACACACAAAAACACACACACAAAAACACCCACACAAAAACAAACACAAAAACACACACAAAAACACACACACACAAAAACCCACAAAAACAAACACACACACAAAAACACACACAAAAACAAAAACACACACAAAAACACACAAAAACAAACACACACACAAAAACACACACACACAAACACACAAAAAACACACAAAAACACACACAAAAACACACAAAAACACACACAAAAACACACAAAAACACACACACAAAAACAAACACACAAAAACACACACAAAAACAAACACACACACAAACACACAAAAACACACAAAAACAAACACACAAAAACACACCCAAAAACACACGCAAAAACACAAACACAATAACAAACACACAAAAAAAACACACACAAAAACACACAAAAACAAACACACACACAAAAACACACACACACAAACACACAAAAACACATGCAAAAACAAACACACACACAAACACACAAAAACACACATAAAACACACAAAAACAAACACACACAAACACACTCAAACACACACAAAAACAAACACACAAAAACACACACACACACAAAAACACACACACACACAAAAACAAACACACACACACACACACACACACAAAAACACACACAAAAACACACAAAAACAAACACACACTCAAAAACACAAAAACACACACACACAAACACACACAAAAACACACACAAAAACACACAAAAACACACACAAAAACAAAAACACACACAAAAACACAAAAAAACACACAAAAACAAACACACACACAAAAACAAACACAAAAACACACACAAAAACAAACACACACAAAAACACAAAAAAACACACAAAAACAAACACGCACACAAAAACACAAACACAAAAACAAACACACACAAAAACACACACAAAAACACACAAAAACAAACACACACACAAAAACACACACACAAACACACAAAAACAAACACACACACAAACACTCAAAAACACACACATAAATACACAAAAACAAACACACATACAAAAACACACACACACAAACACACAAAAACACATGCAAAAACACACAAAAACAAACACACACACAAAAACACACACAAAAACACACCCAAAAACACACCCAAAAACACACACAAAAACACATGCAAAAACAAACACACACACAAAAACACACACACACAAAAACAAACTCACAAAAACAAACACAAAAACACACACAAAAACAAACACACACAAAAACACACAAAAAAACACACAAAAACAAACACACACACAAACACTCAAAAACACACACATAAATACACAAAAACAACCACACATACAAAAACACACACACACAAACACACAAAAACACATGCAAAAACACACAAAAACAAACACACACACAAAAACACACACAAAAACACACCCAAAAACACACACAAAAACACATGCAAAAACAAACACACACACAAAAACACACACACACAAAAACAAACACACACAAAAACACACACACACAAACACAGAAAAACACACACAAAAACACACACAAAAACAAAACACACACACAAAAACACACACACAAAAACAAACACACACACAAAAACACACACACACAAAAACAAACACACACACAAAAACACACACACACAAAAACAAACACACACACAAAAACACACACAAAAACAAAAACAAACACAAAAACACACAAAAACAAACACACACACAAAAACACACACAGAACAACAAACACACACACACAAAAACACACACACACAAACACACAAAAACAAACACGCAAACAAACACACAAAAACACACACAAAAACAAACACACACACAAAAACACACAAAAACACACACACAAAAACAAACACACCAAAACACACACAAAAACAAACACACACACAAACACACACAAAAACAAACACACAAAAACACACACAAAAACAAACACAAACACAAAAACACACACACAAAAACAAACACACACAAAAACACAAACACACAAACACAGAAAAACACACACAAAAACACACACAAAAACAAAAACACACACAAAAACACACACACAAAAACATCCACACAAAAACAAACACAAAAACACACACAAAAACACACACACACAAAAACACACAAAAACACACAAAAACAAACACAAAAACAAACACACACACAAACACTCAAAAACACACACATAAATACACAAAAACAAACACACACACAAAAACACACACACACAAACACACAAAAACACACCCAAAAACACACACAAAAACACATGCAAAAACAAACACACACACAAAAACACACACACACAAAAACAAACACACACAAAAACACACACACACAAACACAGAAAAACACACACAAAAACACACACACAAAAACAAACACACACACAAAAACACACACACACAAAAACAAACACACACACAAAAACACACACACACAAAAACAAACACACACACAAAAACACACACAAAAACAAAAACAAACACAAAAACACACAAAAACAAACACACACACAAAAACACACAAAAACAAACACACACACAAAAACACACACAGAACAACAAACACACACACACAAAAACACACACACACAAACACACAAAAACAAACACGCAAACAAACACACAAAAACACACACAAAAACAAACACACACACAAAAACACACAAAAACACACACACAAAAACAAACACACCAAAACACACACAAAAACAAACACACACACAAACACACACAAAAACAAACACAAAAACACACACAAAAACAAACACAAACACAAAAACACACACACACAAAAACAAACACACACACAAAAACACACAAACACAGAAAAACACACACAAAAACACACACAAAAACACACAAAAATAAAAACACACACAAAAACACACACAGACAAACACACACATAAACACACACAAAAACACACAAAAACACACACACAAAAACAAACACATCAAAACACACACAAAAACACACACAAAAACACACACACACAAAAACCCACAAAAACAAACACACACACAAAAACACACACAAAAACAAAAACACACACAAAAACACACAAAAACAAACACACACACAAAAACACACACACACAAACACACAAAAAACACACAAAAACACACACAAAAACACACAAAAACACACACAAAAACACACAAAAACACACACACAAAAACAAACACACAAAAACACACACAAAAACAAACACACACACAAACACACAAAAACACACAAAAACAAACACACAAAAACACACCCAAAAACACACGCAAAAACACAAACACAATAACAAACACACAAAAAAAACACACACAAAAACACACAAAAACAAACACACACACAAAAACACACACACACAAACACACAAAAACACATGCAAAAACAAACACACACACAAACACACAAAAACACACATAAAACACACAAAAACAAACACACACAAACACACTCAAACACACACAAAAACAAACACACAAAAACACACACACACACAAAAACACACACACACACAAAAACAAACACACACACACACACACACACACAAAAACACACACAAAAACACACAAAAACAAACACACACTCAAAAACACAAAAACACACACACACAAACACACACAAAAACACACACAAAAACACACAAAAACACACACAAAAACAAAAACACACACAAAAACACAAAAAAACACACAAAAACAAACACACACACAAAAACAAACACAAAAACACACACAAAAACAAACACACACAAAAACACAAAAAAACACACAAAAACAAACACGCACACAAAAACACAAACACAAAAACAAACACACACAAAAACACACACAAAAACACACAAAAACAAACACACACACAAAAACACACACACAAACACACAAAAACAAACACACACACAAACACTCAAAAACACACACATAAATACACAAAAACAAACACACATACAAAAACACACACACACAAACACACAAAAACACATGCAAAAACACACAAAAACAAACACACACACAAAAACACACACAAAAACACACCCAAAAACACACCCAAAAACACACACAAAAACACATGCAAAAACAAACACACACACAAAAACACACACACACAAAAACAAACTCACAAAAACAAACACAAAAACACACACAAAAACAAACACACACAAAAACACACAAAAAAACACACAAAAACAAACACACACACAAACACTCAAAAACACACACATAAATACACAAAAACAACCACACATACAAAAACACACACACACAAACACACAAAAACACATGCAAAAACACACAAAAACAAACACACACACAAAAACACACACAAAAACACACCCAAAAACACACACAAAAACACATGCAAAAACAAACACACACACAAAAACACACACACACAAAAACAAACACACACAAAAACACACACACACAAACACAGAAAAACACACACAAAAACACACACAAAAACAAAACACACACACAAAAACACACACACAAAAACAAACACACACACAAAAACACACACACACAAAAACAAACACACACACAAAAACACACACACACAAAAACAAACACACACACAAAAACACACACAAAAACAAAAACAAACACAAAAACACACAAAAACAAACACACACACAAAAACACACACAGAACAACAAACACACACACACAAAAACACACACACACAAACACACAAAAACAAACACGCAAACAAACACACAAAAACACACACAAAAACAAACACACACACAAAAACACACAAAAACACACACACAAAAACAAACACACCAAAACACACACAAAAACAAACACACACACAAACACACACAAAAACAAACACACAAAAACACACACAAAAACAAACACAAACACAAAAACACACACACAAAAACAAACACACACAAAAACACAAACACACAAACACAGAAAAACACACACAAAAACACACACAAAAACAAAAACACACACAAAAACACACACACAAAAACATCCACACAAAAACA
>JAUIMM010003136.1:0-22500 GCA_031769625.1 Taudactylus pleione | reverse complement strand
AAACACACACACACAAACACACAAAAACACATGCAAAAACAAACACACACACAAACACACAAAAACACACATAAAACACACAAAAACAAACACACACAAACACACTCAAACACACACAAAAACAAACACACAAAAACACACAAAAACACACACACACAAAAACACACACACACACAAAAACAAACACACACACACACACACACACAAAAACACACACAAAAACACACAAAAACAAACACACACTCAAAAACACAAAAACACACACACACAAACACACACAAAAACACACACAAAAACACACAAAAACACACACAAAAACAAAAACACACACAAAAACACAAAAAAACACACAAAAACAAACACACACACAAAAACAAACACAAAAACACACACAAAAACAAACACACACAAAAACACAAAAAAACACACAAAAACAAACACGCACACAAAAACACAAACACAAAAACAAACACACACAAAAACACACACAAAAACACACAAAAACAAACACACACACAAATACACACACACAAACACACAAAAACAAACACACACACAAACACTCAAAAACACACACATAAATACACAAAAACAAACACACATACAAAAACACACACACACAAACACACAAAAACACATGCAAAAACACACAAAAACAAACACACACACAAAAACACACACAAAAACACACCCAAAAACACACCCAAAAACACACACAAAAACACATGCAAAAACAAACACACACACAAAAACACACACACACAAAAACAAACTCACAAAAACAAACACAAAAACACACACAAAAACAAAACACACACAAAAACACACAAAAAAACACACAAAAACAAACACACACACAAACACTCAAAAACACACACATAAATACACAAAAACAACCACACATACAAAAACACACACACACAAACACACAAAAACACATGCAAAAACACACAAAAACAAACACACACACAAAAATACACACAAAAACACACCCAAAAACACACACAAAAACACATGCAAAAACAAACACACACACAAAAACACACACACACAAAAACAAACACACACAAAAACACACACACACAAACACAGAAAAACACACACAAAAACACACACAAAAACAAAACACACACACAAAAACACACACACAAAAACAAACACACACACAATAACACACACACACAAAAACAAACACACACACAAAAACACACACACACAAAAACAAACACACACACAAAAACACACACAAAAACAAAAACAAACACAAAAACACACAAAAACAAACACACACACAAAAACACACACAGAACAACAAACACACACACACAAAAACACACACACACAAACACACAAAAACAAACACGCAAACAAACACACAAAAACACACACAAAAACAAACACACACACAAAAACACACAAAAACACACACACAAAAACAAACACACCAAAACACACACAAAAACAAACACACACACAAACACACACAAAAACAAACACACAAAAACACACACAAAAACAAACACAAACACAAAAACACACACACACAAAAACAAACACACACAAAAACACAAACACACAAACACAGAAAAACACACACAAAAACACACACAAAAACAAAAACACACACAAAAACACACACACAAAAACATCCACACAAAAACAAACACAAAAACAAACACAAAAACACACACACACAAAAACCCACAAAAACACACAAAAACAAACACAAAAACAAACACACACACAAACACTCAAAAACACACACATAAATACACAAAAACAAACACACACACAAAAACACACACACACAAACACACAAAAACACACCCAAAAACACACACAAAAACACATGCAAAAACAAACACACACACAAAAACACACACACACAAAAACAAACACACACAAAAACACACACACACAAACACAGAAAAACACACACAAAAACACACACAAAAACAAAACACACACACAAAAACACACACACAAAAACAAACACACACACAAAAACACACACACACAAACACAGAAAAACACACACAAAAACACACACAAAAACAAAAACACACACAAAAACACACACACAAAAACACACACACAAAAACACCCACACAAAAACAAACACAAAAACACACACACAAAAACCCACAAAAACACACAAAAACAAACACACACACAAAAACACACACAAAAACAAAACACACACAAAAACACACAAAAACAAACACACACACAAAAACACACACACAAAAACACACAAAAAACACACAAAAACACACACAAAAACACACAAAAACACACACACAAAAACAAACACACCAAAACACACACAAAAACAAACACACACACAAACACACACAAAAACAAACACACAACAACACACACAAAAACAAACACAAACACAAAAACACACACACACAAAAACAAACACACACACAAAAACACACACACACAAACACAGAAAAACACACACAAAAACACACACAAAAACACACACAAAAACACACACACAAAAACACCCACACAAAAACAAACACAAAAACACACACAAAAACACACACACACAAAAACCCACAAAAACACACAAAAACAAACACACACACAAAAACACACACAAAAACAAAAACACACACAAAAACACACAAAAACAAACACACACACAAAAACACACACACAAACACACAAAAAACACACAAAAACACACAAAAACACACACAAAAACACACAAAAACACACACACAAAAACAAACACACAAAAACACACACAAAAACAAACACACACACAAACACACAAAAACACACAAAAACAAACACACAAAAACACACCCAAAAACACACCCAAAAACACACGCAAAAACACAAACACAATAACAAACACACAAAAAAAAACACACACAAAAACACACAAAAACAAACACACACACAAAAACACACACACACAAAAACACATGCAAAAACAAACACACACACAAACACACAAAAACACACATAAAACACACAAAAACAAACACACACAAACACACTCAAACACACACAAAAACAAACACACAAAAACACACACACACACAAAAACACACACACACACAAAAACAAACACACACACACACACACACACAAAAACACACACAAAAACACACAAAAACAAACACACACTCAAAAACACAAAAACACACACACACAAACACACACAAAAACACACACAAAAACACACAAAAACACACACAAAAACAAAAACACACACAAAAACACAAAAAAACACACAAAAACAAACACACACACAAAAACAAACACAAAAACACACACAAAAACAAACACACACAAAAACACAAAAAAACACACAAAAACAAACACGCACACAAAAACACAAACACAAAAACAAACACACACAAAAACACACACAAAAACACACAAAAACAAACACACACACAAAAACACACACACAAACACACAAAAACAAACACACACACAAACACTCAAAAACACACACATAAATACACAAAAACAAACACACATACAAAAACACACACACACAAACACACAAAAACACATGCAAAAACACACAAAAACAAACACACACACAAAAACACACACAAAAACACACCCAAAAACACACCCAAAAACACACAAAAACACATGCAAAAACAAACACACACACAAAAACACACACACACAAAAACAAACTCACAAAAACAAACACAAAAACACACACAAAAACAAACACACACAAAAACACACAAAAAAACACACAAAAACAAACACACACACAAACACTCAAAAACACACACATAAATACACAAAAACAACCACACATACAAAAACACACACACACAAACACACAAAAACACATGCAAAAACACACAAAAACAAACACACACACAAAAACACACACAAAAACACACCCAAAAACACACACAAAAACACATGCAAAAACAAACACACACACAAAAACACACACACACAAAAACAAACACACACAAAAACACACACACACAAACACAGAAAAACACACACAAAAACACACACAAAAACAAAACACACACACAAAAACACACACACAAAAACAAACACACACACAAAAACACACACACACAAAAACAAACACACACACAAAAACACACACACACAAAAACAAACACACACACAAAAACACACACAAAAACAAAAACAAACACAAAAACACACAAAAACAAACACACACACAAAAACACACACAGAACAACAAACACACACACACAAAAACACACACACACAAACACACAAAAACAAACACGCAAACAAACACACAAAAACACACACAAAAACAAACACACACACAAAAACACACAAAAACACACACACAAAAACAAACACACCAAAACACACACAAAAACAAACACACACACAAACACACACAAAAACAAACACACAAAAACACACACAAAAACAAACACAAACACAAAAACACACACACACAAAAACAAACACACACAAAAACACAAACACACAAACACAGAAAAACACACACAAAAACACACACAAAAACAAAAACACACACAAAAACACACACACAAAAACATCCACACAAAAACAAACACAAAAACACACACAAAAACACACACACACAAAAACACACAAAAACACACAAAAACAAACACAAAAACAAACACACACACAAACACTCAAAAACACACACATAAATACACAAAAACAAACACACACACAAAAACACACACACACAAACACACAAAAACACACACAAAAACACATGCAAAAACAAACACACACACAAAAACACACAGAAAAACAAAAACAAACACAAAAACACACAAAAACAAACACACACACAAAAACACACACAGAACAACAAACACACACACACAAAAACACACACACACAAACACAAAAACAAACACGCAAACAAACACACAAAAACACACACAAAAACAAACACACACACAAAAACACACACACAAAAACAAACACACCAAAACACACACAAAAACAAACACACACACAAACACACACAAAAACAAACACACAAAAACACACACAAAAACAAACACAAACACAAAAACACACACACACAAAAACAAACACACACAAAAACACAAACACACAAACACAGAAAAACACACACAAAAACACACACAAAAACAAAAACACACACAAAAACACACACACAAAAACATCCACACAAAAACAAACACAAAAACACACACAAAAACACACACACACAAAAAACCACAAAAACACACAAAAACAAACACAAAAACAAACACACACACAAACACTCAAAAACACACACATAAATACACAAAAACAAACACACACACAAAAACACACACACACAAACACACAAAAACACACACAAAAACACACAAAAACACACACAAAAACACACACAAAAACACACAAAAACACACACACAAAAACAAACACACAAAAACACACACAAAAACAAACACACACACAAACACACAAAAACACACAAAAACAAACACACAAAAACACACCCAAAAACACACCCAAAAACACACCCAAAAACACAAACACAAAAACAAACACACACAAAAACACACACAAAAACACACAAAAACAAACACACACACAAAAACACACACACACAAACACACAAAAACACATGCAAAAACAAACACACACACAAACACACAAAAACACACATAAAACACACAAAAACAAACACACACAAACACACTCAAACACACACAAAAACAAACACACAAAAACACACAAAAACAAACACACACACAAAAACACACACACACACAAAAACACACACACACACACAAAAACAAACACAAACACACACACAAAAAACACACACAAAAACACACAAAAACAAACACACACTCAAAAACACATAAACACACAAACACACAAAAACACACACAAAAACACACACAAAAACACAAAAAAACACACACAAAAACAAACACAAAAACACAAAAAAACACACAAAAACAAACACACACACAAAAACAAACACAAAAACACACACAAAAACAAACACACACAAAAACACAAAAAAACACACAAAAACAAACACGCACACAAAAACACAAACACAAAAACAAACACACACAAAAACACACACAAAAACACACAAAAACAAACACACACACAAAAACACACACACAAACACACAAAAACACACAAAATCAAACACACACACAAAAACACACACACAAAAACAAACAAACACACAAAAACACACGAAAACAAACACACACAAAAACAAAAACAAACACAAAAACACACAAAAACAAACACACACACAAAAACACACACACACAAAAACAAACACACACAGAAAAACACATACACAAAAACAAACACACACACAAAAACACACACACACAAAAACACACACAAAAACAAACACACACACAAAAACACACACACACAAACACAGAAAAACACACACAAAAACACACACAAAAACAAACACAAAAACACACACACAAAAACCCACAAAAACACACAAAAACAAACACACACACAAAAACACACACAAAAACAAAAACACACACAAAAACACACAAAAACAAACACACACACAAAAACACACACACAAAAACACACAAAAAACACACAAAAACACACACAAAAACACACAAAAACACACACACAAAAACAAACACACCAAAACACACACAAAAACAAACACACACACAAACACACACAAAAACAAACACACAACAACACACACAAAAACAAACACAAACACAAAAACACACACACACAAAAACAAACACACACACAAAAACACACACACACAAACACAGAAAAACACACACAAAAACACACACAAAAACACACACAAAAACACACACACAAAAACACCCACACAAAAACAAACACAAAAACACACACAAAAACACACACACACAAAAACCCACAAAAACACACAAAAACAAACACACACACAAAAACACACACAAAAACAAAAACACACACAAAAACACACAAAAACAAACACACACACAAAAACACACACACACAAACACACAAAAAACACACAAAAACACACACAAAAACACACAAAAACACACAAAAACACACACACAAAAACAAACACACAAAAACACACACAAAAACAAACACACACACAAACACACAAAAACACACAAAAACACACAAAAACAAACACACAAAAACACACCCAAAAACACACCCAAAAACACACGCAAAAACACAAACACAATAACAAACACACAAAAAAAAACACACACAAAAACACACAAAAACAAACACACACACAAAAACACACACACACAAACACACAAAAACACATGCAAAAACAAACACACACACAAACACACAAAAACACACATAAAACACACAAAAACAAACACACACAAACACACTCAAACACACACAAAAACAAACACACACACAAAAACACACACACACACAAAAACACACACACACACAAAAACAAACACACACACACACACACAAAAACACACACAAAAACACACAAAAACAAACACACACTCAAAAACACACACACACACAAACACACAAAAACACACACAAAAACACACACAAAAACACACACAAAAACACAAAAAAACACACAAAAACAAACACACACACAAAAACAAACACAAAAACACACACAAAAACAAACACACACAAAAACAAACACACACAAAAACACAAAAAAACACACAAAAACAAACACGCACACAAAAACACAAACACAAAAACAAACACACACAAAAACACACACAAAAACACACAAAAACAAACACACACATAAAAACACACACACAAACACACAAAAACACACAAAAACAAACACACACACAAAAACACACACACACAAACAAACACACACACAAAAACACACACACACAAAAACAAACACACACAAAAACACACACAAAAACAAAAACAAACACAAAAACACACAAAAACAAACACACACACAAAAACACACACACACAAAAACAAACACACACACAAAAACACACAAAAACAAACACACACACAAAAACACACACACACACACAAAAACAAACACACACACAAAAACACACACAAAAACACACAAAAATAAAAACACACACAAAAACACACACACACAAACACACACAAAAACACACACAAAAACACACACAAAAACAAAAACACACACAAAAACACAAAAAAACACACAAAAACAAACACACACACAAAAACAAACACAAAAACACACACAAAAACAAACACACACAAAAACACAAAAACACACAAAAACAAACACGCACACAAAAACACAAACACAAAAACAAACACACACAAAAACACACACAAAAACACACAAAAACAAACACACACACAAAATCACACACACAAACACACAAAAACAAACACACACACAAACACTCAAAAACACACACATAAATACACAAAAACAAACACACATACAAAAACACACACACACAAACACACAAAAACACATGCAAAAACACACAAAAACAAACACACACACAAAAACACACACAAAAACACACCCAAAAACACACCCAAAAACACACACAAAAACACATGCAAAAACAAACACACACACAAAAACACACACACACAAAAACAAACTCACAAAAACAAACACAAAAACACACACAAAAACAAACACACACAAAAACACACAAAAAACCACACAAAAACAAACACACACACAAACACTCAAAAACACACACATAAATACACAAAAACAAATACACATACAAAAACACACACACACAAACACACAAAAACACATGCAAAAACACACAAAAACAAACACACACACAAAAACACACACAAAAACACACCCAAAAACACACACAAAAACACATGCAAAAACAAACACACACACAAAAACACACATACACAAAAACAAACTCACAAAAACAAACACAAAAACACACACAAAAACAAACACACACAAAAACACACAAAAAAACACACAAAAACAAACACACACACAAAAACACAAACACAAAAACAAACACACACAAAAACACACACACACAAACACAGAAAAACACACACAAAAACACACATAAAAACAAAACACACACACAAAAACACACACACAAAAACACACACAAAAACAAAAACAAAAACACACAAAAACAAACACACACAAAAACACACACAAAAACACACAAAAACAAACACACACACAAAAACACACACACAAACACACAAAAACAAACACACACACAAACACTCAAAAACACACACATAAATACACAAAAACAAACACACATACAAAAACACACACACACAAACACACAAAAACACATGCAAAAACACACAAAAACAAACACACACACAAAAACACACACAAAAACACACCCAAAAACACACACAAAAACACACAAAAACACACACACAAAAACAAACACAAAAACACACACAAAAACAAACACACACAAAAACACACAAAAACACACACAAAAACACACCCAAAAACACACCCAAAAACACACACAAAAACACATGCAAAAACAAACACACACACAAAAACACACACACACAAAAACAAACTCACAAAAACAAACACAAAAACACACACAAAAACAAACACACACAAAAACACACAAAAAACCACACAAAAACAAACACACACACAAACACTCAAAAACACACACATAAATACACAAAAACAAATACACATACAAAAACACACACACACAAACACACAAAAACACATGCAAAAACACACAAAAACAAACACACACACAAAAACACACACAAAAACACACCCAAAAACACACACAAAAACACATGCAAAAACAAACACACACACAAAAACACACATACACAAAAACAAACTCACAAAAACAAACACAAAAACACACACAAAAACAAACACACACAAAAACACACAAAAAAACACACAAAAACAAACACACACACAAAAACACAAACACAAAAACAAACACACACAAAAACACACACACACAAACACAGAAAAACACACACAAAAACACACATAAAAACAAAACACACACACAAAAACACACACACAAAAACACACACAAAAACAAAAACAAACACAAAAACACACAAAAACAAACACACACAAAAACACACACAAAAACACACAAAAACAAACACACACACAAAAACACACACACAAACACACAAAAACAAACACACACACAAACACTCAAAAACACACACATAAATACACAAAAACAAACACACATACAAAAACACACACACACAAACACACAAAAACACATGCAAAAACACACAAAAACAAACACACACACAAAAACACAAACACAAAAACAAACACACACAAAAACACACACACACAAACACAGAAAAACACACACAAAAACACACATAAAAACAAAACACACACACAAAAACACACACACAAAAACACACACAAAAACAAAAACAAACACAAAAACACACAAAAACAAACACACACAAAAACACACACAAAAACACACAAAAACAAACACACACACAAAAACACACACACAAACACACAAAAACAAACACACACACAAACACTCAAAAACACACACATAAATACACAAAAACAAACACACATACAAAAACACACACACACAAACACACAAAAACACATGCAAAAACACACAAAAACAAACACACACACAAAAACACACACAAAAACACACCCAAAAACACACACAAAAACACACAAAAACACACACACAAAAACAAACACAAAAACACACACAAAAACAAACACACACAAAAACACAGAAAAACACACACAAAAACACACATAAAAACAAAACACACACACAAAAACACACACACAAAAACAAACACACACACAAAAACACACACACATAAAAACAAACACACACACAAAAACACACACAAAAACAAAAACAAACACAAAAACACACAAAAACAAACACACACAAAAACACACACAAAAACACACAAAAACAAACACACACACAAAAACACACACACAAACACACAAAAACAAACACACACACAAACACTCAAAAACACACACATAAATACACAAAAACAAACACACATACAAAAACACACACACACAAACACACAAAAACACATGCAAAAACACACAAAAACAAACACACACACAAAAACACACACAAAAACACACCCAAAAACACACACAAAAACACACAAAAACACACACACAAAAACAAACACAAAAACACACACAAAAACAAACACACACAAAAACACACAAAAACACACACAAAAACAAACACACACACAAACGCACAAAAACACACAAAAAAACACACAAAAACAAACAAACACACAAAAACACAAACACAAAAACAAACACACACACAAACACACACAAAAACAATCACACACACAAACACACAAAAACACACACATAAATACACAAAAACAAACACACACTCAAAAACACAAAAACACACACACACAAACACACACAAAAACACACACAAAAACACACAAAAACACACACAAAAACAAAAACACACACAAAAACACAAAAAAACACACAAAAACAAACACACACACAAAAACAAACACAAAAACACACACAAAAACAAACACACACAAAAACACAAAAAAACACACAAAAACAAACACGCACACAAAAACACAAACACAAAAACAAACACACACAAAAACACACACAAAAACACACAAAAACAAACACACACACAAAAACACACACACAAACACACAAAAACAAACACACACACAAACACTCAAAAACACACACATAAATACACAAAAACAAACACACATACAAAAACACACACACACAAACACACAAAAACACATGCAAAAACACACAAAAACAAACACACACACAAAAACACACACAAAAACACACCCAAAAACACACCCAAAAACACACACAAAAACACATGCAAAAACAAACACACACACAAAAACACACACACACAAAAACAAACTCACAAAAACAAACACAAAAACACACACAAAAACAAACACAGACAAAAACACACAAAAAAACACACAAAAACAAACACACACACAAAAACACAAACACAAAAACAAACACACACAAAAACACACACACACAAACACAGAAAAACACACACAAAAACACACATAAAAACAAAACACACACACAAAAACACACACACAAAAACAAACACACACACAAAAACACACACACATAAAAACAAACACACACACAAAAACACACACAAAAACAAAAACAAACACAAAAACACACAAAAACAAACACACACAAAAACACACACAAAAACACACAAAAACAAACACACACACAAAAACACACACACAAACACACAAAAACAAACACACACACAAACACTCAAAAACACACACATAAATACACAAAAACAAACACACATACAAAAACACACACACACAAACACACAAAAACACATGCAAAAACACACAAAAACAAACACACACACAAAAACACACACAAAAACACACACAAAAACACACACAAAAACACACAAAAACACACACACAAAAACAAACACAAAAACACACACAAAAACAAACACACACAAAAACACACAAAAACACACACAAAAACAAACACACACACAAACGCACAAAAACACACAAAAAAACACACAAAAACAAACAAACACACAAAAACACAAACACAAAAACAAACACACACACAAACACACACAAAAACAATCACACACACAAACACACAAAAACACACACATAAATACACAAAAACAAACACACACTCAAAAACACAAAAACACACACACACAAACACACACAAAAACACACACAAAAACACACAAAAACACACACAAAAACAAAAACACACACAAAAACACAAAAAAACACACAAAAACAAACACACACACAAAAACAAACACAAAAACACAAAAAAACACACAAAAACAAACACGCACACAAAAACACAAACACAAAAACAAACACACACAAAAACACACACAAAAACACACAAAAACAAACACACACACAAAAACACACACACAAACACACAAAAACAAACACACACACAAACACTCAAAAACACACACATAAATACACAAAAACAAACACACATACAAAAACACACACACACAAACACACAAAAACACATGCAAAAACACACAAAAACAAACACACACACAAAAACACACCCAAAAACACACCCAAAAACACACACAAAAACACATGCAAAAACAAACACACACACAAAAACACACACACACAAAAACAAACTCACAAAAACAAACACAAAAACACACACAAAAACAAACACACACAAAAACACACAAAAAAACACACAAAAACAAACACACACACAAAAACACAAACACAAAAACAAACACACACAAAAACACACACACACAAACACAGTAAAACACACACAAAAACACACATAAAAACAAAACACACACACAAAAACACACACACAAAAACAAACACACACACAAAAACACACACACATAAAAACAAACACACACACAAAAACACACACAAAAACAAAAACAAACACAAAAACACACAAAAACAAACACACACAAAAACACACACAAAAACACACAAAAACAAACACACACACAAAAACACACACACAAACACACAAAAACAAACACACACACAAACACTCAAAAACACACACATAAATACACAAAAACAAACACACATACAAAAACACACACACACAAACACACAAAAACACATGCAAAAACACACAAAAACAAACACACACACAAAAACACACACAAAAACACACCCAAAAACACACACAAAAACACACAAAAACACACACACAAAAACAAACACAAAAACACACACAAAAACAAACACACACAAAAACACACAAAAACACACACAAAAACAAACACACACACAAACGCACAAAAACACACAAAAAAACACACAAAAACAAACAAACACACAAAAACACAAACACAAAAACAAACACACACACAAACACACACAAACACACACAAAAACAATCACACACACAAACACACAAAAACACACACATAAATACACAAAAACAAACACACACTCAAAAACACAAAAACACACACACACAAACACACACAAAAACACACACAAAAACACACAAAAACACACACAAAAACAAAAACACACACAAAAACACAAAAAAACACACAAAAACAAACACACACACAAAAACAAACACAAAAACACACACAAAAACAAACACACACAAAAACACAAAAAAACACACAAAAACAAACACGCACACAAAAACACAAACACAAAAACAAACACACACAAAAACACACACAAAAACACACAAAAACAAACACACACACAAAAACACACACACACACACAAAAACAAACACACACACAAAAACACACACAAAAACACACACACAAAAACACACACAAAAACACACACACACAAACACACACAAAAACACACACAAAAACACACAAAAACACACACAAAAACAAAAACAAACACACACACAAAAACACACACAAAAACACACCCAAAAACACACCCAAAAACACACACAAAAACACATGCAAAAACAAACACACACACAAAAACACACACACACAAAAACAAACTCACAAAAACAAACACAAAAACACACACAAAAACAAACACACACAAAAACACACAAAAAAACACACAAAAACAAACACACACACAAAAACACAAACACAAAAACAAACACACACAAAAACACACACACACAAACACAGAAAAACACACACAAAAACACACATAAAAACAAAACACACACACAAAAACACACACACAAAAACAAACACACACACAAAAACACACACACATAAAAACAAACACACACACAAAAACACACACAAAAACAAAAACAAACACAAAAACACACAAAAACAAACACACACAAAAACACACACAAAAACACACAAAAACAAACACACACACAAAAACACACATACAAACACACAAAAACAAACACACACACAAACACTCAAAAACACACACATAAATACACAAAAACAAACACACATACAAAAACACACACACACAAACACACAAAAACACATGCAAAAACACACAAAAACAAACACACACACAAAAACACACACAAAAACACACCCAAAAACACACACAAAAACACACAAAAACACACACACAAAAACAAACACAAAAACACACACAAAAACAAACACACACAAAAACACACAAAAACACACACAAAAACAAACACACACACAAACGCACAAAAACACACAAAAAAACACACAAAAACAAACAAACACACAAAAACACAAACACAAAAACAAACACACACACAAACACACACAAACACACACAAAAACAATCACACACACAAACACACAAAAACACACACATAAATACACAAAAACAAACACACACTCAAAAACACAAAAACACACACACACAAACACACACAAAAACACACACAAAAACACACAAAAACACACACAAAAACAAAAACACACACAAAAACACAAAAAAACACACAAAAACAAACACACACACAAAAACAAACACAAAAACACACACAAAAACAAACACACACAAAAACACAAAAAAACACACAAAAACAAACACGCACACAAAAACACAAACACAAAAACAAACACACACAAAAACACACACAAAAACACACAAAAACAAACACACACACAAAAACACACACACACACACAAAAACAAACACACACACAAAAACACACACAAAAACACACAAAAATAAAAACACACACAAAAACACACACACACAAACACACACAAAAACACACACAAAAACACACAAAAACACACACAAAAACAAAAACATACACAAAAACACAAAAAAACACACAAAAACAAACACAAAAACACACACAAAAACAAACACACACAAAAACACAAAAACACACAAAAACAAACACGCACACAAAAACACAAACACAAAAACAAACACACACAAAAACACACACAAAAACACACAAAAACAAACACACACACAAAATCACACACACAAACACACAAAAACAAACACACACACAAACACTCAAAAACACACACATAAATACACAAAAACAAACACACATACAAAAACACACACACACAAACACACAAAAACACATGCAAAAACACACAAAAACAAACACACACACAAAAACACACACAAAAACACACCCAAAAACACACCCAAAAACACACACAAAAACACATGCAAAAACAAACACACACACAAAAACACACACACACAAAAACAAACTCACAAAAACAAACACAAAAACACACACAAAAACAAACACACACAAAAACACACAAAAAACCACACAAAAACAAACACACACACAAACACTCAAAAACATACACATAAATACACAAAAACAAATACACATACAAAAACACACACACACAAACACACAAAAACACATGCAAAAACACACAAAAACAAACACACACACAAAAACACACACAAAAACACACCCAAAAACACACACAAAAACACATGCAAAAACAAACACACACACAAAAACACACATACACAAAAACAAACTCACAAAAACAAACACAAAAACACACACAAAAACAAACACACACAAAAACACACAAAAAAACACACAAAAACAAACACACACACAAAAACACAAACACAAAAACAAACACACACAAAAACACACACACACAAACACAGAAAAACACACACAAAAACACACATAAAAACAAAACACACACACAAAAACACACACACAAAAACAAACACACACACAAAAACACACACACATAAAAACA
Organism: Taudactylus pleione; assembly: GCA_031769625.1. NCBI lineage: Eukaryota > Metazoa > Chordata > Amphibia > Anura > Myobatrachidae > Taudactylus > Taudactylus pleione. The sequence continues at coordinate 5,809 of JAUIMM010003136.1, read as the reverse complement.
AACACACACACAAAAACACACACAAAAACAAAAACAAACACAAAAACACACAAAAACAAACACACACAAAAACAAACACACACAAAAACACACACAAAAACACACAAAAACAAACACACACACAAAAACACACACACAAACACACAAAAACAAACACACACACAAACACTCAAAAACACACACATAAATACACAAAAACAAACACACATACAAAAACACACACACACACAAACACACAAAAACACATGCAAAAACACACAAAAACAAACACACACACAAAAACACACACAAAAACACACCCAAAAACACACACAAAAACACACAAAAACACACACACAAAAACAAACACAAAAACACACACAAAAACAAACACACACAAAAAACACACAAAAACACACACAAAAACAAACACACACACAAACGCACAAAAACACACAAAAAAACACACAAAAACAAACAAACACACAAAAACACAAACACAAAAACAAACACACACACAAACACACACAAAAACAATCACACACACAAACACACAAAAACACACACATAAATACACAAAAACAAACACACACACAAAAACACACACACACACAAACAAACACACACACACAAACACACTCACACAAAAACAATCACACACGAAAACACACACAGAAACAAACACACACAAACACACAAAAACACACACAAAAATACACAAAAACAAACACACACACAAAAACACACACACACACACAAACAAACACACACACACAAACACACTCATAAAAACAAAAACACACACAAAAATACACAAAAACAAACACACACACAAAAACACACACACAAAAACACACACAAAAACAAAAACACACACAAAAACACAAAAAAACAAACACACACACAAAAACACACACAAACACACAAAACCACACACAAAAACACACAAAAACACACACAAAAACAAAAACACACACAAAAACACACAAATACAAACACACACACAAAAACACACACACACACAAACACACAAAAACACACAAAAAAACAAACACACACACAAACACACACAAACACACACATTAACAAACACACACACAAACACTCAAAAACACACACATAAATACACAAAAACAAACACACATACAAAAACACACACACACACAAACACACAAAAACACATGCAAAAACACACACACAAAAACACACACAAAAACACACACAAAAACACATGCAAAAACAAACACACACAAAAACACACAAAAAAACACACAAAAACAAACACACACACAAAAACACAAACACAAAAACAAACACACACAAAAACACACACACACAAACACAGAAAAACACACACAAAAACACACACAAAAACAAAACACACACACAAAAACACACACACAAAAACAAACACACACACAAAAACACACACACACAAAAACAAACACACACACAAAAACACACACACACAAAAACAAACACAAACACAAAAACACACACAAAAACAAAAACAAACACAAAAACACACAAAAACAAACACACACACAAAAACACACACAGAACAACAAACACACACACACAAAAACACACACACACAAACACACAAAAACAAACACGCAAACAAACACACAAAAACACACACAAAAACAAACACACACACAAAAACACACAAAAACACACACACAAAAACAAACACACCAAAACACACACAAAAACAAACACACACACAAACACACACAAAAACAAACACACAAAAACACACACAAAAACAAACACAAACACAAAAACACACACACACAAAAACAAACACACACACAAAAACACACACACACAAACACAGAAAAACACACACAAAAACACACACAAAAACACACACACAAAAACAAACACAAAAACACACACAAAAACACACACAAAAACACACACACACACACACACAAAAACCCACAAAAACACACAAAAACAAACACACACACAAAAACACACACAAAAACAAAAACACACACAAAAACACACAAAAACAAACACACACACAAAAACACACACACACAAACACATAAAAAAACACACAAAAACACACACAAAAACACACAAAAACACACACAAAAACACACACAAAAACACACAAAAACACACACACAAAAACAAACACACAAAAACACACACAAAAACAAACACACACACAAACACACAAAAACACACAAAAACAAACACACAAAAACACACCCAAAAACACACCCAAAAACACACACAAAAACACAAACACAAAAACAAACACACACACAAACACACACAAAAACAAACACACAACAACACACACAAAAACAAACACAAACACAAAAACACACACACACAAAAACAAACACACACACAAAAACACACACACACAAACACAGAAAAACACACACAAAAACACACACAAAAACAAAAACACACACAAAAACACACACACAAAAACACCCACACAAAAACAAACACAAAAACACACACAAAAACACACACACACAAAAACCCACAAAAACAAACACACACACAAAAACACACACAAAAACAAAAACACACACAAAAACACACAAAAACAAACACACACACAAAAACACACACACACAAACACACAAAAAACACACAAAAACACACACAAAAACACACAAAAACACACACAAAAACACACAAAAACACACACACAAAAACAAACACACAAAAACACACACAAAAACAAACACACACACAAACACACAAAAACACACAAAAACAAACACACAAAAACACACCCAAAAACACACGCAAAAACACAAACACAATAACAAACACACAAAAAAAACACACACAAAAACACACAAAAACAAACACACACACAAAAACACACACACACAAACACACAAAAACACATGCAAAAACAAACACACACACAAACACACAAAAACACACATAAAACACACAAAAACAAACACACACAAACACACTCAAACACACACAAAAACAAACACACAAAAACACACACACACACAAAAACACACACACACACAAAAACAAACACACACACACACACACACACACAAAAACACACACAAAAACACACAAAAACAAACACACACTCAAAAACACAAAAACACACACACACAAACACACACAAAAACACACACAAAAACACACAAAAACACACACAAAAACAAAAACACACACAAAAACACAAAAAAACACACAAAAACAAACACACACACAAAAACAAACACAAAAACACACACAAAAACAAACACACACAAAAACACAAAAAAACACACAAAAACAAACACGCACACAAAAACACAAACACAAAAACAAACACACACAAAAACACACACAAAAACACACAAAAACAAACACACACACAAAAACACACACACAAACACACAAAAACAAACACACACACAAACACTCAAAAACACACACATAAATACACAAAAACAAACACACATACAAAAACACACACACACAAACACACAAAAACACATGCAAAAACACACAAAAACAAACACACACACAAAAACACACACAAAAACACACCCAAAAACACACCCAAAAACACACACAAAAACACATGCAAAAACAAACACACACACAAAAACACACACACACAAAAACAAACTCACAAAAACAAACACAAAAACACACACAAAAACAAACACACACAAAAACACACAAAAAAACACACAAAAACAAACACACACACAAACACTCAAAAACACACACATAAATACACAAAAACAACCACACATACAAAAACACACACACACAAACACACAAAAACACATGCAAAAACACACAAAAACAAACACACACACAAAAACACACACAAAAACACACCCAAAAACACACACAAAAACACATGCAAAAACAAACACACACACAAAAACACACACACACAAAAACAAACACACACAAAAACACACACACACAAACACAGAAAAACACACACAAAAACACACACAAAAACAAAACACACACACAAAAACACACACACAAAAACAAACACACACACAAAAACACACACACACAAAAACAAACACACACACAAAAACACACACACACAAAAACAAACACACACACAAAAACACACACAAAAACAAAAACAAACACAAAAACACACAAAAACAAACACACACACAAAAACACACACAGAACAACAAACACACACACACAAAAACACACACACACAAACACACAAAAACAAACACGCAAACAAACACACAAAAACACACACAAAAACAAACACACACACAAAAACACACAAAAACACACACACAAAAACAAACACACCAAAACACACACAAAAACAAACACACACACAAACACACACAAAAACAAACACACAAAAACACACACAAAAACAAACACAAACACAAAAACACACACACAAAAACAAACACACACAAAAACACAAACACACAAACACAGAAAAACACACACAAAAACACACACAAAAACAAAAACACACACAAAAACACACACACAAAAACATCCACACAAAAACAAACACAAAAACACACACAAAAACACACACACACAAAAACACACAAAAACACACAAAAACAAACACAAAAACAAACACACACACAAACACTCAAAAACACACACATAAATACACAAAAACAAACACACACACAAAAACACACACACACAAACACACAAAAACACACCCAAAAACACACACAAAAACACATGCAAAAACAAACACACACACAAAAACACACACACACAAAAACAAACACACACAAAAACACACACACACAAACACAGAAAAACACACACAAAAACACACACACAAAAACAAACACACACACAAAAACACACACACACAAAAACAAACACACACACAAAAACACACACACACAAAAACAAACACACACACAAAAACACACACAAAAACAAAAACAAACACAAAAACACACAAAAACAAACACACACACAAAAACACACAAAAACAAACACACACACAAAAACACACACAGAACAACAAACACACACACACAAAAACACACACACACAAACACACAAAAACAAACACGCAAACAAACACACAAAAACACACACAAAAACAAACACACACACAAAAACACACAAAAACACACACACAAAAACAAACACACCAAAACACACACAAAAACAAACACACACACAAACACACACAAAAACAAACACAAAAACACACACAAAAACAAACACAAACACAAAAACACACACACACAAAAACAAACACACACACAAAAACACACAAACACAGAAAAACACACACAAAAACACACACAAAAACACACAAAAATAAAAACACACACAAAAACACACACAGACAAACACACACATAAACACACACAAAAACACACAAAAACACACACACAAAAACAAACACATCAAAACACACACAAAAACACACACAAAAACACACACACACAAAAACCCACAAAAACAAACACACACACAAAAACACACACAAAAACAAAAACACACACAAAAACACACAAAAACAAACACACACACAAAAACACACACACACAAACACACAAAAAACACACAAAAACACACACAAAAACACACAAAAACACACACAAAAACACACAAAAACACACACACAAAAACAAACACACAAAAACACACACAAAAACAAACACACACACAAACACACAAAAACACACAAAAACAAACACACAAAAACACACCCAAAAACACACGCAAAAACACAAACACAATAACAAACACACAAAAAAAACACACACAAAAACACACAAAAACAAACACACACACAAAAACACACACACACAAACACACAAAAACACATGCAAAAACAAACACACAC
>JAUIMM010003135.1:17500-49900 GCA_031769625.1 Taudactylus pleione | reverse complement strand
GACCCCCCCCCACACACACGCTGTATACGGCTTGAGACCCCCCCCCACACACACGCCTGTATACGGCTTGAGACCCCCCCCACACACACACGCCTGTATACGGCTCTGAGACCCCCCCACACACACACGCCTGTATACGGCTTGAGACCCCCCACACACACACGGCCTGTATACGGCTTGAGACCCCCCCCCACACACACGCCTGTATACGGCTTGAGACCCCCCCCACACACACGCCTGTATACGGCTTGAGACCCCCCCCCCACACACACGCCTGTATACGGCTTGAGACCCCCCCACACACACGCCTGTATACTGCTTGAGACCCCCCACACACACACACACTCCTGTTATACTGCTTTAGACCCCCCCCCCATACTCCTGTATACTGCTTGAGAGCCCCCCCACACACCTGTATACTGTTGAGACCCCCAACACACACACGCCTATATACTGCTTGAGACCCCCAACACACACACGCCTATATACTCGCTTGAGACCCCCCCCACACACACGCCTGTATACTGCTTGAGACCCCCCCCCACACACACGCCTGTATACGGCTTGAGACCCCCCCCCACACACACGCCTGTATACGGCTTGAGACCCCCCCCACACACACACGCCTGTATACGGCTTGAGACCCCCCCCACACACACGCCTGTATACGGCTTGAGACCCCCCCCACACACACGCCTGTATACGGCTTGAGACCCCCCCCCCACACACACGCCTGTATACGGCTTGAGACCCCCCCCACACACACGCCTGTATACGGCTTGAGACCCCCCCACACACACGCCTGTATACGCTTGAGACCCCCCCCACACCACACGCCTGTATACGGCTTGAGACCCCCCCACACACACACGCCTGTATACGGCTTGAGACCCCCCCCCCCCACACACGCCTGTATACGGCTTGAGACCCCCCCCCACACACACACGCCTGTATACGGCTTGAGACCCCCCACACACGCCTGTATACTGCTTGAGCCCCCACACACAACACACACACGCCTGTATACTGCTTGAGACCCCCCCACACACACGCCTGTATACTGCTTGAGCCCCCCCCCACACACGCCTGTATACTGCTTGAGACCCCCCCCACACACACGCCTGTAACTGCTTGAACCCCCCCACACACAACACACACACGCCTGTATACTGCTTGAGACCCCCCCCCCCACACACGCCTGTATACTGCTTGAGACCCCCCCCCCCCACACACGCCTGTATACTGCTTGAGACCCCCCCCCCCACACACGCCTGTATACTGCTTGAGACCCCCCCCACACACACGCCTGTATACTGCTTGAGACCCCCCCACACACACGCCTGTATACTGCTTGAGACCCCCCACACACACAATCCTGTATACTGCTTGAGCCCTCTGTATACTACTGGTGCCCCTCTGTATACTGCTTGTGCCTTCTCCCCCCTCCTGTATACTGTTTGTGTCCCCCCCTCCGGTATGCTGTTGGTGCCCCTCTGTATACTGCCCTTGCCACCTCGTTCCCCCTTCCTGTATACTGCTTGTGCCCCCCCTTCCTGTATACTGCTGCTACCTACCTTGTATACTGTTTGTGCCCCTCTGTATACTGCTTGTGGCACCTCCCCCCTTTTCTGTATACTGCTGGTACCTACCTGTATACTACTTGTGCCCCCCCCCCCCCCTTCCTGTATACTGCTGGTGCCACCTTTCCCCCACTTCCTGTATACTGCTTGTACATATTTCTGTTAATTTTAACCATTAATTTGTTTTATATGACTTTATATATTATTTACTAATTGTTGCAAGGTTGTAGTGGTGGGGTTTATTCCCTCAGTAATTCATCTGTCATGCCAATTTATTATACCTATATGATATATACATGATCATCATTGTATATTTGTTTTATCTCATCTCTCTTCATCCTCAGGGCCGTTGTATATGGTGATCACCCTGCTCTAGGCGTGTGGTGCACTGGGTACCAGTATCTCCCCTTATTACCTGTAGGAGATACTCGCATCCCTTTAGTATCTCACATGCTCATACATAGAAGTCTGGGTGTTTTTTGTGCTTTATGTGGACGACTCACTCAGAATACAGATGATTTGCTTGTACGTTGAAACAGACATGGCTTAATGTGGAAAATCCAGGGTCATTTTTTCATTGTTGTCCTGTGCCAGCTTCCATGTTCCTCTGTGCTCCTCTGTATCATATATAGTGACCATGCCAGGCCCTCCTACAGTCTGTGGCATGAGGGCATTGCTCTTGTCCTGCGTAGTGGACTCCACAGTCTGATGGACCTGTAGTGGAACATCTCCCAGCATTATGGTTCTTCAAGCCTTGCTGCAATGGGTGGTGGGGTTTGGTGGCCAGCACTCTGGCCAGGATGTTACTCTCTAATTAGGGCCTAGTACTCAGTGATGGATTTATTTTGTTTGTCTGTAGTAATCCCGGGTAATGCACAGTGTAACTATGGAGTAACGTTATCCATTGCAGTCGGTGTGGAATTCCCTGCGTTCGTACTTGAGCAAGGGGAACGTGAGGCATCTGCAGATAGTAATTTCTGTTCCCCGACACTTCCTGTGGCTTCTTACCGTCCCCCCAACCCTGCTCGATCAGCCAGCTTGTGAGCTGAAGGCAGGAAAACATGGGCGGACTCCCTAAGCCACATCCGTCTGTGTAGGACTCTCGTTGCCATCTTTAATGTCTTAAGAATGTTTCATTACTTTAAGGTGAAAGATGTGGGGTCTTATTCTATTCACAGCAGTTGCCCAATGTGTTTGCACATTGGTTGGATTTGCAGAGCAGAGCGCATGCGTCCCGATTGTTACCACACGCAGAATATATTTGGATGCACGGTCTATGGATTTCACTGATTTGACTTTGGGGTCCTGAAAAGGATGCGTTGCAGTATACATCACATGGGGATTGGTGTAGGTACCCGTGATGGGAACTGGCAGTGCTCCCCAAATTACATATAACAAAGCTGGAAGTTAGACCCCCTGCTTCCCCATATAAATGTAAACGCAGAGCAGTCTTAGGCGTGCTAGCGAGGCTCGCTGACTTACTTCCCTTCCTCAATGCACTATGTCATCATATTTTACACACTTCTCCTTTTTCTGGCTCGCTACAAGCCAATCCTATGGGGAAGTCATCACTATAACCTGCAGTCTTAGTCAATGTAAATGTGTCCCACGCCACAGACCCCAGAATTCTGTATCTGCACCCCCAATCCTGGGACATGATGACCTGTATAGATTCTCTCTAGTGCACTTTGATGAATCCGATAACTTCAACATTATTTGTAGTTTTAATTTTATACAATGTTTATCCCCATCAAAATTGTTAACCCTGAGGGTAATGATGGCCGGGTGAATGCTGGGTCTTGTAGTTCCACAATAGCTGCAGAGCCATAGGTTGCCTACATCTGTGTTCAGCATCAAAAAAATTTAATCCCATTTACCATGTTATCTATTTTTTAAAACCCTCATTGGAATGAGGGGCAGGGGGGGTGGGACGGTCATTCTGAGGAGCGGAATGTGTAGGGCAGAGGGGGTGGGACGGTCATTCTGAAGAGCGGAATGTGGGGGGGGCAGAGGGGGTGGGACGGTCATTCTGAAGAGCGGAATGTGGGGGGGGCAGAGGGGGTGGACGGTCATTCTGAGGAGTGGAATGTGTAGGGGGCAGAGGGGGTGGGCTGGTCATTCTGAGGAGCGGAATGTGTGGGGGGCAGAGGGTGGGCTGGTCATTCTGAGGAGCGGAATGTGTGGGGGGCAGGGGGGTGGGGACGGTCATTCTGAGGAGTGGAATGTGTGGGGGGGAGGGGGGGGTGGGACGGTCATTCTGAGCAGCGGAATATGTAGAGGGCAGGGGGGGATGGTCATTCTGAGGAGCGGAATGTGTGGTGGGCAGAGGGGTGGGACGGTCATTCTGAGGAGCGGAATGTGTGGGGACCAGGGGGGGTGGAATGGTCATTCTGAGGAGCGGAATATGTGGGGGGCAGGGGGGTGGGATGGTAATTCCGAGGAGCGCAATGTGTGTAGGGGGCAGAAGGGGTGGGACCGTCATTCTGTGGAGCGGAATGTGTGGGGGGCAGAGAGGGTGGGCTGGTCATTCTGAGGAGCGGAATGTGTGGGGGGCGGGACGGTCATTCTGAGGAGTGGAATGTGTGGGGGGCAGGGGGGGTGGGACGGTCATTCTGAGCAGCGGAATATGTAGAGGGCAGGGGGGGGGATGGTCATTCTGAGGAGCGGAATGTGTGGTGGGCAGAGGGGTGGGACGGTCATTCTGAGGAGCGGAATGTGTGGGGACCAGGGGGGGTGGAATGGTCATTCTGAGGAGCGGAATATGTGGGGGGCAGGGGGGTGGGATGGTAATTCCGAGGAGCGCAATGTGTGTAGGGGGCAGAAGGGGTGGGACCGTCATTCTGAGGAGCGGAATGTGTGGGGGGCAGAGGGGGTGGGATGGTCATTCTGTGGAGCGGAATGAGTGGGGGGCAGGGGGGGTGGGATGGTCATTCTGAGGAGCGGAATGTGTGGGGGGCAGGGGGGTGGGACGGTCATTCTGAGGAGCGGAATGTGTGGGGGGGCAGGGGGGGGGTGAGTTGGTCATTCTGTGGGGGGTAGGGGGGTGGGACGGTCATTCTGTGGAGCGGAATGTGTGGGGGGCAGGAGGGTGGGACGGTTATTCTGAGGACCGGAATGTGTGGGGGGCAGGGGGTGGGACGGTCATTCTGTGGAGCGGAATGTGTGGGGGGCAGGGGGGTGGGACGGTCATTCTGAGGAGCGGAATGTGTGGGGGGTCAAGGGGGTGGGACAGTCATTCTGAGGAGCGGAATGTGTGGGGGGCAGGGGGGTGGGACGGTCATTCTGAGGAGCGGAATGAGTGGGGGGCAGGGGGGGTGGGACGGTCATTCTGAGGAATGTGTGGGGGGCAGAGGGGGTGGGACGGTCATTCTGAGGAATGTGTGGGGGGGCAGTGGGGGTGGGACGGTCATTCTGAGGAATGAGTGGGGGACAGGGGGGGTGGGATGGTCATTCCGAGGAGCAGAATGTGTGGGGGGCATGGGGGGTGGGCTGGTCATTCTGAGGAGCGGAATGAGTGGGGGGCAGGGGGGGTGGGATGGTCATTCTGAGGAATGTATTGTGTTTGGGAATCTAGATACATGAAATGTTGTATCTGAGCTGACGTAATATGCGCTTTGTCACATGACTGCTTATAGTAATACGGTTCTGGGTATTTGTTTAGCGTGAGGGATAACTACGTTTTCATTGGGGTAATTCATTGTTTAAGTGCCTTAAAAGGAAGAAATGGGGTTTCCTGTTTATGCTGCATTGTGTGGCCCATCTGAGGATAATATTTACATTAAGAATAACCCCTGTTTATACACAGCTCTGCCGCCGCCAGACGTTCTTGCGGCACCCAGCAATGTCACACAGTATGTACATAAACACGGTTTACATAATAACCATTTAGCTGCCAGGTGGACACCCGGGAAGTCACATTTTGGACGTTTTGGCTAGTGGATGTTATTCTCTATAGTAGTGTGATCGGGTCAGGACTCTAGACTGTTATATATCTGTGTAATGGTCGCCATCAGCTGCCAGGCGTGTCCCTGGCAGGACATTGGCAGGTCTGGGACCCGAGTCACCATGTCTGGGGCTATAATTACAATTGTTTTATTGCTGGTTTACTGCAACCTACTGTACTTGTTCCATGTAAAGAACATTTCTCATCACTTCCTAACTCCAGCACGTCCATCAGCCTAGTCCTTATGCATGTATGATTATGGCTAATTGCCGTGTAGCATGTACGTGTGCCATACAAGGGGGCATTTCCCTATACGCCAGTAGATTAATAATGCATCGCTGTGCGGTTTTCTTCGGCTGTTTGGTTGCAGCTGAGATGATTTTGCTTCCGATGCACTTAGACTGTTAATAGTGATTTCATGTTGTTGCAGTTTGCAGGAATATCAGTTTATCTGTTACATTTGCTCTTTGTAGCTACGTAATGTATCTTCCTATAGAGTTTGCTCCTTGTGAATGATCCCTACGCCTTTGTTGCCCATCCCTTCCATCTTCCCCACCTAGAGAAACATAGGGAGCGATCTCCTCAAACATCCAGGATTCTCCCAAATGTTTTCTGGATGTGCTATTTATATTTTCTATCTTCCCACGCTGCCCCCCACCCGCTCCGCACACCACCCTTAGAAATGTGAGGGGAAACGGAGAGCTCTGCCTTAACCCTGTTCGTGCCATGCCTAAATTGTGGGTCTTGGGGTTAACTGACCAAGGGCTGCTGCACTTTCAGGTTTAACCCCTCTATTGCTGGAGATGACGATCCTTCATGCAGTCGAGCCTGTTACAGCGCTACCAATGATGGATCACCTGCAGCTCTTAAGCTGGCACAGAACTACAAGTCCCAGCATGCAGAGGCAGGTTTTGCTGAGTTTTGTAGTTCCACACAGGTTATCTGCCTTCTATGACCTCTTCAGCTGTGCTGCTAGTGCTCCCCTGGTAACACAACTCCTGCAGTGCTCTGTTTACTGATCTCTTAGCAGCAAGTTTGGTTTCTTCTGACTGCCCATAGCAACAGGTGGAAGGTTCTGCCTGGGGGCAAAGTCCTGCGCTCGCTTGGTCACATTATGGAAGGGTTAAGTGACATTAGCGTTGCGGGACAGCGCATTACAGGTTAGGGATATAAGTAAAGTGTCACCTTAGTAGATATGCTGTCACCCCTGGTGCTCATTAGTCTGGTAACCTCCTCACCCCATGGCTGGGGGTGGCAGTAATGGTTTGTGCAGGTGCTGCAGATTTGGGATGTTTTTACGGGACCCTCCCTGCTCTGTGCTGCTGTTTATACTTCTTTGTGATGGAGCCTGTCCCTGCCCCGTGCGCTGTGATGGAGCCTGTCCCTGCCCGTGCGCTGTGATGGAGCCTGTCCCTGCCCCGTGCGCTGTGATGGAGCCTGTCCCTGCCCCGTGCGCTGTGATGGAGCCTGTCCCTGCCCCGTGCGCTGTGATGGAGCCTGTCCCTGCCCCGTGCGCTGTGATGGAGCCTGTCCCTGCCCCGTGCGCTGTGATGGAGCCTGTCCCTGCCCCGTGCGCTGTGATGGAGCCTGTCCCTGCCCCGTGCGCTGTGATGGAGCCTGCCCCGTGCGCTGTGATGGAGCCTGTCCCTGCCCCGTGCGCTGTGATGGAGCCTGTCCCTGCCCCGTGCGCTGTGATGGAGCCTGTCCCTGCCCCGTGCGCTGTGATGGAGCCTGTCCCTGCCCCGTGCGCTGTGATGGAGCCTGTCCCTGCCCCGTGCGCTGTGATGGAGCCTGTCCCTGCCCCGTGCGCTGTGATGGAGCCTGTCCCTGCCCCGTGCGCTGTGATGGAGCCTGTCCCTGCCCCGTGCGCTGTGATGGAGCCTGTCCCTGCCCCGTGCGCTGTGATGGAGCCTGTCCCTGCCCCGTGCGCTGTGATGGAGCCTGTCCCTGCCCCGTGCGCTGTGATGGAGCCTGTCCCTGCCCCGTGCGCTGTGATGGAGCCTGTCCCTGCCCCGTGCGCTGTGATGGAGCCTGTCCCTGCCCCGTGCGCTGTGATGGAGCCTGTCCCTGCCCCGTGCGCTGTGATGGAGCCTGTCCCTGCCCCGTGCGCTGTGATGGAGCCTGTCCCTGCCCCGTGCGCTGTGATGGAGCCTGTCCCTGCCCCGTGCGCTGTGATGGAGCCTGTCCCTGCCCCGTGCGCTGTGATGGAGCCTGTCCCTGCCCCGTGCGCTGTGATGGAGCCTGTCCCTGCCCCGTGCGCTGTGATGGAGCCTGTCCCTGCCCCGTGCGCTGTGATGGAGCCTGTCCCTGCCCCGTGCGCTGTGATGGAGCCTGTCCCTGCCCCGTGCGCTGTGATGGAGCCTGTCCCTGCCCCGTGCGCTGTGATGGAGCCTGTCCCTGCCCCGTGCGCTGTGATGGAGCCTGTCCCTGCCCCGTGCGCTGTGATGGAGCCTGTCCCTGCCCCGTGCGCTGTGATGGAGCCTGTCCCTGCCCCGTGCGCTGTGATGGAGCCTGTCCCTGCCCCGTGCGCTGTGATGGAGCCTGCCCCTGCCCCTGCCCCGTACACTTTGGGGGTTTGACATGGAGGTCTGAGATCTGTAGCCTAATTGTGTCCTCTCCATTTGTCACTCACTCTGCGTGAGACCTGAGCTCATCCAAAGGGACCCTATCCCTGCCCGAGACTGTCACCTGTGTGCGCTCTTCCCACACTCTCAGCAGGAGACACTCCACACGTAAACGGGATATCTCCTCTCTCGTGTCGGCAAATGGCAGGGCTCTGTCCCCTGGTCATGAAAAGGTTAATTCTGCCAATGGAGAGAAGCGGTTTGGGTCTAGGTCAGCCGACTCTGTAATTATACAGGAATAAATCCAGCAGACGTGTACCATAGAGTATTCAGTCTGTTCAGAGCCTGTGCCAGCATCCTCCTCTAGTCACTTCATATACAGCACAGGCCGTGGCAGTGCCAGCCTCCCCCTCACATACGTATATACCACCAGATGCGGCACACACATCACACAGCCTGTACAGTGGAAGCAGCAATTGTTTTTTTTTCTCCTACCACTCTGCAGTCACGCTGCGCTGAAAGTGGCGTTAGCATTGCCTGGCTCCTTCTAAGGCCTTGCGCACACGTTTATATAGCGTATTCTCAGTCCACTTTGCCGATAGCGCAGAAAATGATGTCACTGAATGGAACGGAGCACGCACACCCTTACACCAATGCAGCGTTCAGGCGCGCTAACGCTAAGTAAGAATACAGCGTTGTATGAGAGCTATGCCGTATTGCGCTTCTAATGCTGCGTGTTTTGCCCAGCGTTCTCTATCGGTGCCATGGTCCTGCCGCTCTACAGTCCCCGTCATCGTCTGTTCACAGAACAATATCTATTTTATTTTTGCTTCTATATGACTGTTCTATAATAGATATGTACCCGCACAGCCCAGAAAGCGAGGGCGGAGAAGTGGATGTTTTATATGCAGCATTCAGGGAATTCTGTTGGACATTCGGCTCCGTTGCTGGCAATTCCGGAGCATTTATTTCTTAAGGCACACTTCCACTAGACGATTAAATCGAGCGATTGAATGATAACGATATCATTTGACAATCGTTGGTCGTTTAGACATCTATCATCGTACAAATATGTTGTACAACCTGACAATATCGTCAGGTTCAGCATGTTTGCAGATGATGGATGAGCTTACACTGAACAACTGCTCGTCACATCGCAGACAGACAAACGACTACACGATTACAATGTCGGGATTGTGCAGTCTTTTGCCTGTCGCCTATTGGATGTGTGCCTTTAGTCTGGTGGTGCTCAAGCATATTTCAGTACACCTGTGCCCTGGGTTCCCTAACAAAAGCAGATTCTATGTCCTGAGCACACAGTTGCCCCTCTACCTTTAATAATATACATGTCTCGTTGTCAAACGAAACATAGAAGGTGACGGCAGATGAGAACCACTTGGCCCATCTAGTCTGCCCCTTTTCATTTATCCTTTTGGCAACTTCAACCCTATTTGCTCCTTAGCTCTCTCTTAAGGATATTCCTATGCTTCTCCCAAGCGTGTTTAAATTGTTCCACCGTCTTAGCTTCAACCACCTCTGATGGGGCCTATTCCACTTATCCACTACCCTCTCTGTGACGTCATTATTCCTCACATTTCCTCTGAGCCTCCCTCCCCCCAGTGTCAGTGCATGTCCTCGTGTTCTTGTACATCCCTTCCTATGAAGAACGGCTCCCCCCAGTGTCAGTGCATGTCCTCGTGTTCTTGTACATCCCTTCCTATGAAGAACGTCTCCCCCCAGTGTCAGTGCATAACCTCGTGTTCTTGTACATCCCTTCCTATGAAGAACGTCTCCCCCCAGTGTCAGTGCATGTCCTCGTGTTCTTGTACATCCCTTCCTATGAAGAACGTCTCCCCCCAGTGTCAGTGCATGTCCTCGTGTTCTTGTACATCCCTTCCTATGAAGAACGTCTCCCCCCAGTGTCAGTGCATGTCCTCGTGTTCTTGTACATCCCTTCCTATGAAGAATGTCTCCCCCCAGTGTCAGTGCATGTCCTCGTGTTCTTGTACATCCCTTCCTATGAAGAATGTCTCCCCCCAGTGTCAGTGCATGTCCTCGTGTTCTTGTACATCCCTTCCTATGTAGAACGTCTCCCCCCAGTGTCAGTGCATGTCCTCGTGTTCTTGTACATCCCTTCCTATGAAGAACGTCTCCCCCCAGTGTCAGTGCATGTCCTCGTGTTCTTGTACATCCCTTCCTATGAAGAACGTCTCCCCCCAGTGTCAGTGCATGTCCTCGTGTTCTTGTACATCCCTTCCTATGAAGAATGGCTCCCCCCAGTGTCAGTGCATGTCCTCGTGTTCGTGTACATCCCTTCCTATGAAGAATGGCTCCCCCCAGTCTCAGTGCATGTCCTCGTGTTCTTGTACATCCCTTCCTATGAAGAACGTCTCCCCCCAGTGTCAGTGCATGTCCTCGTGTTCTTGTACATCCCTTCCTATGAAGAGTGTTTCCCCCCAGTGTCAGTGCATGTCCTCGTGTTCTTGTACATCCCTTCCTATGAAGAACGTCTCCCCCCAGTGTCAGTGCATGTCCTCGTGTTCTTGTACATCCCTTCCTATGAAGAATGTCTCCCCCCAGTGTCAGTGCATGTCCTCGTGTTCTTGTACATCCCTTCCTATGAAGAACGTCTCCCCACAGTGTCAGTGCATGTCCTCGTGTTCTTGTACATCCCTTCCTATGAAGAATGGCTCCCCCCAGTGTCAGTGCATGTCCTCGTGTTCTTGTACATCCCTTCCTATGAAGAATGGCTCCCCCCAGTGTCAGTGCATGTCCTCGTGTTCTTGTACATCCCTTCCTATGAAGAACGGCTCCCCCCAGTGTCAGTGCATGTCCTCGTGTTCTTGTACATCCCTTCCTATGAAGAACATCTCCCCCCAGTGTCAGTGCATGTCCTCGTGTTCTTGTACATCCCTTCCTATGAAGAACGTCTCCCTCCAGTGTCAGTGCATGGCCTCGTGTTCTTGTACATCCCTTCCTATGAAGAATGTCTCCCCCCAGTGTCAGTGCATGTCCTCGTGTTCTTGTACATCCCTTCCTATGAAGAATGTCTCCCCCCAGTGTCAGTGCATGTCCTCGTGTTCTTGTACATCCCTTCCTATGAAGAACGGCTCCCCCCAGTGTCAGTGCATGTCCTCGTGTTCTTGTACATCCCTTCCTATGAGGAATGTCTCCCCCCAGTCTCAGTGCATGTCCTCGTGTTCTTGTACATCCCTTCATATGAAGAACGTCTCCCCCCAGTGTCAGTGCATGTCCTCGTGTTCTTGTACATCCCTTCCTATGAAGAACGTCTCCCCCCAGTGTCAGTGCATGTCCTCGTGTTCTTGTACATCCCTTCCTATGAAGAACGTCTCCCCACAGTGTCAGTGCATGTCCTCGTGTTCTTGTACATCTCTCCCTCCTGTAACTTGTTATAACCCTGGTTATATGTGACAGTGTCTATCATGTCCCCCCTTTCCCTTCTCTGTTCCAGGCTATACATATTAAGATCTTTTAGTCTTTCCGTGTAAGTTCTTTGCTGGAGGCCATGCACCATTTTAGTTGCCCTTTCTTCCGTCTCTAATGTATTTATATCCTTCTGGACATATGGCCTCCAGAACTGAACACAGTATTATAGATGAGGCTGCTCCAATGACCATACACAGGGGCGTATTTATAATGGGTGCATAAAACGTAACTCTCAGGAGTCCCTTGTCTGCTCCGGTGTCTCCGCCTATAAAAACGGCTGGAAAATGGCCACCGCGGCCATTTTACCGTCCTATGTGCAGTACAGGGAAAATGGCCGCCACGGCCATTTTCCCAGTGACCTGAGCATGCTCTATAGACTCTGGGCACACTCTCTAGTGCCCAGAGTCTATAAGTGTGGCGCTGGATGGAGAGGAGGGGGCCCGCGTCGGAGACTGCACATGGGCCCCCTCCTCTATAGAAACGCCCCTGCCTATACAGTGGTATTATCACTTTTTTCTTTCTGCTACTGATTCCTCTCCCTATACAACCAAGCATCTGACTTACCTTCCTCATTGCTTGTTACATTGCTTACCTGCCTTCAAGTCATCTGAAATGGTGACTCCTAAATCTCTTTCCTTCTCTGTATTTTCCATTATAGGGCCATATTCAACTAGGCTGCGAAAAGCCGTTATCGGCAATACTTTATTGCCGATGATGTCATTTTCGCATTTCTTACTTATTCCCGTATTCAATTTTTCCGACTTTTCGCCAATGCTGAAAGTTAGTGGTTCAAACCCAGCGATAAAGTATCACCTATGAATAGGTGTCAAAAAAATTGCAGAATTGGGGTAAAACTTAAAAAAAAACAACACCCTACACCCCTTGGACAGTCCCCAAAAGGTAATAGGTGTAAATTTTTTAAATTTTAAGTTCTACAGGACACCCCAAAAACAGTACTTTAGTGTTGGGGGACAAACTTTAAAACTAGAGAAATAGACTCAGGGGAGTGTCCCCAAGTGTGCCCCAGGTGTGTTTTGGATTGCAGGTAGTTGTGCCAGGTGGATTTTTCAATTTATTTTTTTTTATTTTTTTTTAAGTTCACATTAGCCACTTGAAAAGTGGTGCAAACATATTTTAATGTACCCCAAATTGATGGAACTACTTTTTTTTGCCAAAAAAATGTTGCTAAATGCTATTCTTCACCACTTTCTTAAAAATGCAAAACAGCAGCTATTGAGGCCGTTTTTAAGACCCCAAATACCTTTAGCAGGGATATTCCCCCTGTGAACCCCATTGTCAGAGCATCTTTTGGGGGGTGTTAGGCTGATTTCCCCCCAAAATTACAGGACTTTTCGCTGTTTTCGTTTTCGCCGGGTCCCATTTTCGGTGATTTGGAATTGAATACGGGGATACGCGGGGACGAGCGGGATAAGTTTTCGACCTGAAAACCTCAGATGACAGCGAAAAGTCCGGCAACGGGCTTTTCGCTTCAAATTGAATATGGCCCATAGTGTCCATAGTGTGCATGATTTAGCCTTTAGGTTATTGAGGCCCAAGTGCATGATTTAGAATTTTGTGACCTTAAACTGTAGTTACGATGTTCTTGCCCATTCCTCTAGTCTACCCAGATCCTCAGTCATTTGTTTTACCCCTCCTGGTGTGTCTACCCTGTTACATACTTTTGTGTCATCTACATAAAGGCATAGTTTCCATTCAATATTATTTGCAATATCACCAACATAGATATTAAAAAGCACAGGCCCAAGTATCCCTGGGGTGCTCCACTGGTTACCTTTCCCTCCTGTGTATACTCTCCATTTACTACAACTCTGTTTCCTTATCTGCAACCAAGATCTTATCCATTCAACAGTCACAGAATCCAATCCCAAGTTTGTTTATCATTCTGCGATGCGGGACCGTGTCAAAAGCCTTACTAACGTCTAGATAAGCTACATCTACGGCCCCCCTTGATCTATTACCTTTGTCACTCAGTCCAAAACGTCAATAAGATTTGTTTGGCATGATCCCCCTGATCCAAGCTGTTTGGGATCCTGTAAATTGTTGGATTTGAGATATTCCACCACTCTTTTGGTGCATACACACGATCAGTTATGTCAGATGAACGATTGAACAATTTTTGACAGTATTAAAATGAATGGAAATCGTCCAAAACTGACTGCAAACACATCAGATGTCAGATATCGTTATCTGACAATCGAGAACGCACATCGTTCATCAGTGCACACGTCAGATTTTCCTTCAGATGTGAACGATTTTTAAATTGGTTATTGTTCAGATCTGAAGAAAAATCTGACCGTCTGTATGCACCATTTCTTTTAATAGTGTTTCCATTATTTTTCCCACTACTGATGTCTAGTGGCTGGTCGGTAGTGGCTGGTCGGTAGTGGCTGGTCGGTAGTGGCTGGTCGGTAGTGGCTGGTCGGTAGTGGCTGGTCGGTAGTGGCTGGTCGGTAGTGGCTGGTCGGTAGTGGCTGGTCGCTAGTGGCTGGTCGGTTGTGGCTGGTCGGTTGTGGCTGGTCGGTTGTGGCTGGTCGGTTGTTACTTGCTTCTTCTTTGCTGCCACTTTTGTACAGTGCTATTACATTTGCTCTTTTCCAGTCCTCTGGAATCACGCCTGATACTAGCGACTGGTGGAATAAATCTGTTAATGGTGTTACCAGGACCCTTTTAAGCTCTTTTGGAATCCTTGGATGTATCCCATGCGGCCCCATTGATTTATCCACTTTCAGTTTAGAGAGTGCTGTTAGGACCCTCTCCTCTGTAAATGTACGTTCATGTACCTGATTTTTATGAATGCTGCCTCTGCAACGTAACTATGGCCCCTTCCCCTCCTTCTGTAGTGAAGACTGAACAAAAATAATTACTTAGAGGATCTGCCTCGATCATTCTCTCTCTCTCTCTCTCTCTCTCTCTCTCTCTCTCTCTCTCTCTCTCTCTCTCTCTCTCATTATTCCTCCATGTGACTTCCGCCTTTCACTTACTTAATAAAAAGTTTTGCCCCCTTTATCCGCTGGACCTCAGCTTCGGCCTTTGCACGCCTAATCACCTTCCTTCTGGCAAGATACACCTCTGTCGTTATTATTTTCAGTCTGCTTATATTTCCTGTGACCGGACGCCTTTCGCCTAGGCCGTCACTGGTCACGGGTTAGCGCTTTTGGACTCCCACTCACCGTCAGTGACCACCTGTCACTGACTCCGCCCACTGCGCCGTGGGCGTTTAACGATGCTGCCACCAGCAAACTCTACCATCGGCGTTTGGAACCGCTTACTAGGTACACTCGGGCTCCTGCCTTGGAACCTGGAACCGCTTCTGCTGCGTATGCGTTTGATTAACTGCGGACACACCTCCTGTTTGGTGTCGGCTGTTCCCACCTGATCCCTCGCAATGGACCAGGTCTGCATGGTAGCTGGCAGAGGGCGTGAACTTGGAGACACGGAGCTCTTACCCAGAACAGCAGGAGAACGGAATAGCGTTTTGCGCAATTCTGTTAGTCGCAGGATTGAGATACCATTGAAGTCAGGCAAGGTGTTTATTGCTCAAAGTCTTAAAAAAGACCCTCCCTTCCGTCTAAAGGGGAATATCAGCATACAGGATGTTACAGCAATTCTTCTCCACATAGAAGTTACAGGGTTGTACACATACAGGGCTCACAGTCCCTCTTTTTATGCCATTCTTACACACAACATCACAGGGGGGCAAATCCACCCTGTGCTCCTTCCAGCCAATCATTCTAGCTCAGAAAACATAAATTAACAACATATTACATTTCAAAGGAGTCTCTCAATATCCTCCTTCCTAATCCACCACACAAACTGATTTATCATACGTTATACTGTCTCCTATAATGTTGATATAACATCACAGGAAATAGTAAATGACATTCATCCTTATCACTTTGGCATTTCCAACCTTAACACATTCAGCTTTTAGAAGTGGCATCCAAAAGGGTCTCCTTAAAAACAAATTGTCTTTTCAAAAGTAAGTTCTGTACATGAAGTGTTTGGCTATATGACACCATCACACAGAGACCTTCCAGCCAGAGGTCACTGGGATGCACTACATAGAAAGCTTAGTTACACAATGGCTCTGACCACTATCATAGGTCAGGATGATAACATATCACTTCCTATGTCAGGAGGTGAGAAGGTCTCATAACCACTTCACTTATAGCTACAGCCTTCTAACACAGCTTATACATTCCTTCTAAGTGCATTTTCTCTACAAAATATACATTTACCATATAGTGCATAGCCTATTAAATATACGTTGCTTCATGCACTAATGCATTGCAGCAATACATATATACTTTGATACAGTTTATTATAAACCATGTGCAGTGTGCACTGTCCTTTTAAAAATGACGGCACAGCACGGGGGTTAACCCTTTCAGTGCTGTGGCAGCCATTAACCCCGTGTGGCCTGCCTCCGGCCACATTTCCTAAAAGCCATCTTTTTTGCTTTCACACTGGTTGATACCTGCTTTGTAACCCACACTGGCTTCCTTCTCCTGGTGCTTTTCCTAACCCTTTTAATACAAAGTTTTCAGTATTGCATTTATTATTTTTTTCCTGCACCCCTTCAAAGTATCCAGGTGTTAAGGTACCCACACACGGGGCCTGATTCAGACCCGCTAGCAAGCGGGTCGATGGTTGACCAGTGCGCACGCGCGAGCCCCAGAGTGAGCGCAAAAAGCGCTCACATCCAAAAGGGGCGGTTGTCGATGTTGATCGACAGCTCGCCCCGTTTGGGAGGGGGGGTGGCTGGGAAAACAGAGGCGTTCCGACAGGAACGCCTGCCGTTTGTGGGCGGCCGTACTGACATCACTTAGGTGGACTTCCGGCTCTATTAGAGCAGGAAGTCCACTGAGGCTTGCAGCCACGAGACCCTACCGTAAGGGTCTCGTCGCAAACCCGATGGTCGCCGTCTTTTTGACCATTGCAACCATCATCTGGCCGCTCACATAAGCTATGCGAGCAGCCAGGAGGCCGCAACTTAAAAAACAAGCGTCCGCCCTGATTCAGAGCGAGCGCTCGCTTTTTGCGAGCGGCTCTGAATCAGGCCCACTATGCGATCTGCTCACGATGCGATATCGTGAACAATTTTCCTTGAACTCTCCCCGGCACTCCAGGACGCGATGTGCAGCAAAGCTGCACGATGTGTCACGAGATCTATCGTACTCGATCTAAAGATTTGCCGATCTTTAGATTGTACAGGATAGCAGATACATGCTTGCACGGATCAGGGTTATCCATGATGCATGCATCTGTCTGTAAAAATTAAACACAGATGCACGGATGGGATTAGTGAGACCCGCCCATGCTGCTGTGTTTGAAAAATGAAAATCTGTGTTAAAAAAACAAACAAAAAACTTGTGGCCCCTCCTCTAAAAGAGCAACCAGCCCTGGGCTTTAGTGACCCAGTGCTGGTTGTGCAAAATAAGGGGAACAAATGACATAGGGGTCCCCTGTACTTAAGCACAACCAGCATCATCGGGCTAGTTAGAACCAGCCCTGGTTGCTAGAATACGGGGGATAAACGACATAGGGATACCCTGTCCTTTGAGCAACCAGCACTGGGCTCTGATCCGGTCCTGGTTCTGGAAATACAGGGAGGTAAAAATGAGTAGGTCCCCTTGTATTATCCAGAACCAGCACCGGATTCATTCTAGCGGGTGGGCTAATGCCATAGCCAGGGGAGCCCTTTAACTGGCCCCCCCAGCCGAAGCATTAACCCTGACCGCTAGTCAGCCCAGGCCGAGGATCCCTGGGGAGCTGCCCCCCCCCCCAATAAAGCAGTCCCCCCGGGGCTATCCCTGGCAGCCGTAGAGCGGTGGGTGCTGGGTTGATGGTGTAGTGCATTTGCTAAAATATATATTAGTACAGGAGTGACATCACTGCTCCCCATGTATGTGTACAATGTCTCTTTACATAGTTGTCTTTTTAGTTTCCATGAGGGGGGGGGGCTCTTCCCTCTACCTGCAGGGTCCAGATCAGCTAATAACTCTCGCTGTGCGCTGCCTATGAACGTGATCAGAATTGGCAGCTGGAGGTGAAATCTGGGGCAGGAGCAGTGGGTAGCGGAGTGTGATGGACGACGCTGTTCATAGCGGCCTCTGACTGATGCTCATTTTGTATCGTGAATATTAGAGGTGTTATGTGTTCTGTCATGGGGAGGAAGATTAATGTGCCGCTGAAGGAATTCGTACATGGCGTGAAAGAATCGTAGATGCAGAGAAATGTCTGTGCCATAACGCGACTGCCATACGTGTAGTTCTCATTGTAAGCGGTGGCAGTATAGAAATAGAGATTTTCTTTCACTTGGAGCCATTTTTGATGTCTTTTTGTGTGAGATGTATAAAGGAGTTGACCACCGCAGGGGGCCCGGGCTTATGGCGTGACCGCCGCAGGGGGCCCGGGCTTATGGCGTGACCGCCGCAGAGGGGCCCGGGCTTATGGCGTGACCGCCGCAGAGGGGCCCGGGCTTATGGCGTGACCGCCGCAGAGGGGCCCGGGCTTATGGCGTGACCGCCGCAGAGGGGCCCGGGCTTATGGCGTGACCGCCGCAGAGGGGCCCGGGCTTATGGCGTGACCGCCGCAGAGGGGCCCGGGCTTATGGCGTGACCGCCGCAGAGGGGCCCGGGCTTATGGCGTGACCGCCGCAGAGGGGCCCGGGCTTATGGCGTGACCGCCGCAGAGGGGCCCGGGCTTATGGCGTGTTGCGCATGGTGAGACAGACACTTATGGCCTGAATAATGTAATTTAAGCAAAACTTAATTGTCCTTGTATGGCCTGGGGGGGAGAATGATCAAAGCTTGGAGAGAGAGAGAGCTAATCAACTACTAAAGGCCGGTGCACCCTAATCGATGTACCGACCTTGTTAGCTCCCCGGCGGGGTACCAGCATCGGCAAGTGCATACACTTGCCAGTGCCGGGAGCGACTGTGTGAGAGCGTGGGCCATCGCTAACGATATTACCCTTTGGGCCTGCATGCAGGTCCGACGGGTGATGTTGCTGACGACGCACGGGTGCGCGTATATTGTCGGCGACATAGTGGGTGCACACTAGATATGTCTTCTGGCCGGATCGGACAACTTCTCGTCTAGTGTGCAACCTTTATAAGCACAACCTGTAACGTGGCCGTTAGGAGCTGATTGGCTGGTATCTCTCTCCAAGCTTTGATACACCTCCCCTCTAGTCCTGGGCTATGTACCACAGGTAGTGTTCCCACTAGGCTGTTATAGCGGGGCTCCACGTCCTGCCTGATTTTAAAAGGGCAAAATAAGCCCTGTCCTTTTAGCAGTGCCCGCTAATACAGCCTGCCCTGAGCCCACCCCACCCGCGGGCCGCATTGTCCCGCGAGTGGGAAAAGTTGCAGTGACAGATCACAGCCTGGTGGATAGACCTGCATGGCATCTGTTCACCGTGAGGGGAGAGCTTGTGATTTGCCCAGCACCTCCATAAGTGCTGGGCACGCCCCGAAGTGTGATGAATTAAGGGCATGTAACAAGGACACACCCCCTCCCCTATCAGCCATGCCCCCTTTTCAGCGCACGCAGAAGCTCCCGGCCGGCAACCCTAGCGCCCTGCCCGCTTTCTAGTGGGAACACGATACAGGTACATGATGTATAGCAGGTATCTGTCCCTGGCGGGTATAATACATATACAGGTTGTGTGGCATGGGTTTGTCCCTGGCGGGTATAATACGGGTACAGGATGTGTGGCATGGGTCTGTCCCTGGCGGGTATAATACAGGTACAGGATGTGTGGCATGGGTCTGTCCCTGGCGGGTATAATACATATACAGGTATAGGATGTGTAGCATGGGTCTGTCCCTGGCGGGTATAATGCGGGTACAGGATGTGTGGCATGGGTCTGTCCCTGGTGGGTATAATGCGGGTACAGGATGTGTGGCATGGGTCTGTCCCTGGCAGGTATAATACGGGTACAGGATGTGTGGCATGGGTCTGTACCTGGCAGGTATAATACGGGTACAGGATATGTGGCATGGGTCTGTACCTGGCGGGTATAATGCGGGTACAGGATGTGTGGCATGGGTCTGGCCCTGGCGGGTATAATACAGGCACAGGATGTGTGGCATGGGTCTGTCCTTGGCGGGTATAATATGGGTACAGGATGTGTGGCATGGGTCTGTCCCTGGCGGGTATAATACGGGTACAGGATGTGCGGCATGGGTCTGTCCCTGGTGGGTATAATGCGGGTACAGGATGTGTGGCATGGGTCTGTCCCTGGCGGGTATAATACGGGTACAGGATGTGCGGCATGGGTCTGTCCCTGGTGGGTATAATGCGGGTACAGGATGTGTGGCATGGGTCTGTGTCTATTGTGGGCTACACTAAGGATCTGATTTGGAGATGGATGAAGCAGCCGCTACTGCAAATTTATACTAATGCCGCAGCTAACAGGCTTTATACTGCGACACCCTCCGGCTGTGGTTCTAAATCGCTGTGGTGCTTTAAAAGTTACACAATCAAGCAGCCATCATTTGCGCCATCAGACACTCAATGCGTCTTTCGATGCAGTCCCTGCCACCGGCATGCCCACCGACTCAAACCACCCGTCCCAGTCACCGCCCAGGAACCCTTTTAGAAATTGCATGGATCTCTCAGCTATTCCGATATGCGTCCGCTGACAGTAACCATCAGGATGCGTGCGCTGGGCAGATTTAGATGCTTGCGCCAGAAGTTCTGAATCCATTTACCTCTGAATCTGGCGCTAAGCCCTTACACTGTGTGGGCACTGTTTGGGCTTATATTTTGGAGCTGGGAGCGTGGCACGGCTATTAGAGAGTTACCGGTTGTGTGGATGGTGATAGAGGGGGTTGTGACATACGTTCGGAAGAGTGTTGCAACCAGCTTTGTCAACAAATGGTTAAGTGTCCTTCCTACTTTCACACATGATGTCCTATCTGTAACTGCTGCGAAGAGGAAATGGTGTTCCTGTGGTTGGGGGAATGTCACTGCCCTGTAATGCCGCGTGTGGCTGTACATTCAGAGTATACTGTGTGTCTGGCATCAGAGGGTTACCAGCCTACACTCACTGCCCTGTAATGCCGCGTGTGGCTGTACATTCAGAGTATACTGTGTGTCTGGCATCAGAGGGTTACCAGCCTACACTCACTGCCCTGTAATGCCGCGTGTGGCTGTACATTCAGAGTATACTGTGTGTCTGGCATCAGAGGGTTACCAGCCTACACTTACTGCCCTGTATTTATATGGTGGCTGTAATTATACGGGGTCCTGGGGTCCTGTTCCTGCCATGCGGGTGGGGGACATCTTCCTGTGACAGTCAGAGAGATGGTGGCTGGCTGGGTGGGGGTACATAGCCGGCACCGCTGTGTATTAGTGTGAGGTGGGGGTCTGCCCTCTGTATAGGAAGTCTAGTAAAACAGGCACAGTTCCAGGTGCGAGTCCCTGCAAGAAGTGTCTTCAGGACGGGTGATGTGAATGTACAGAACTGAAGCCCCTCTGTATGTGGCCCGTGTTTCCCCAGGCGTGTGCGTCTGCAGCTTCGGGGCCACGTTTGGCCCAGCCGTCTGTTTCTACTTTAACTGTCAGCTGATTTGTTTCCCACCATATTACTTTGTTGTTCATCATTGGTTCGCGGGCGTGGATTTGCGCTCTTGCGGGGGTGGATTTGCGCTCTTGCGGGGGTGGATTCGCACTTCATGTAACGACTTTGTGGAGATTTCTACATTTACATCTGATCACATTATAGATATTCGGTATTGCCCGTAAAGTGCTACTCGGGGATGAATGTAGCGCTGATCTCGCTACTCCCTGCAGACTATGGGCCTAATGCCGGTGTTTGCGCAGTTGAGCGATTATCCGTGATCTGCACATTGAGGATTTAATCGCAAAGTGTTTTGACAGACAGGGACTGTTTGTGGTTGGCCGCAGTGGTGGCGACTCAAACACAGCCGTGTCGCGACCATTTTCAGGGCATGTCTTTTGACTGCGATCTAGTACACAGTTAAAATTGCTCCAGCATCTCGCTGCCCGCGCCCATTCTGTGCAGCCATAGGGTTACTTAGAAGTCCGATAATGGATCTATCTGCGTCCTTGTACGCAGACGCTGGATTTGTGCAGCCGCTGTTGGGTGTCTCAATACAAGTCTGCGACATTTGCATATTTATGCACCGATGCTGAGTACAAATTGGCAGCTGTATTTGTGTGCTCTGCCCCCCCTGTGTTACCTGAGCGCTAGCTCTCCTAAATACGCCGGTTCCTGTATTTGTGTGCTCTGCCCCCCCTGTGTTACCTGAGCGCTGGCTCTCCTAAATGCCCTGGTCCCTGTATTTGTGTGCTCTGCCCCCCTGTGTTACCTGAGCGCTGGCTCTCTGAAATGCCCCGGTCCCTGTATTTGTGTGCTGTGCCCCCTGTGTTACCTGAGCGCTGGCTCTCCTAAATGACCCAGTTCCTGTATTTGTGTGCTCTGCCCCCCTGTGTTATCTGAGCGCTAGCTCTCCTAAATACCCCGGTTCCTGTATTTGTGTGCTTTGCCCCCCTGTGTTACCTGAGCGCTGGCTCTCCTAAATGCCCCGGTCCCTGTATTTGTGTGCTATGCCCCCTGTTACCTGAGCGCTGGCTCTCCTAAATGCCCCAGTTCCTGTATTTGTGTGCTCTGCCCCCTGTGATACCTGAGTCCTAGCTCTCCTAAATGCCCCAGTCCCTGTATTTGTGTGCTCTGCCCCCTGTGTTACCTGAGCGCTGCCTCTCCTAAATGCCCTGGTCCCTGTATTTGTGTGCTCTGCCTCCCTGTGTTACCTGAGCGCTGGCTCTCCTAAATGCCCCGGTCCCTGTATTTGTGTGCTATGCCCCCTGTTACCTGAGCGCTGGCTCTCCTAAATGCCCCAGTTCCTGTATTTGTGTGCTCTGCCCCCTGTGATACCTGAGTCCTGGCTCTCCTAAATGCCCCAGTCCCTGTATTTGTGTGCTCTGCCCCCTGTGTTACCTGAGCGCTGCCTCTCCTAAATGCCCTGGTCCCTGTATTTGTGTGCTCTGCCTCCCTGTGTTACCTGAGCGCTGGCTCTCCTAAATGCCCCGGTTCCTGTATTTGTGTGCTTTGCCCCCTGTGTTACCTGAGCGCTAGCTCTCCTAAATACCCCGGTCCCTGTATTTGTGTGCTGTGCCCCCTGTGTTACCTGAGCGCTGACTCTCCTAAATGCCCTGGTCCCTGTATTTGTGTGCTCTGCCCCCCTGTGTTACCTGAGCGCTGGCTCTCCTAAATGCCCCGGTTCCTGTATTTGTGTGCTGTGCCCCCTGTGTTACCTGAGCGCTGGCTCTCCTAAATGCCCCAGTTCCTGTATTTGTGTGCTCTGCCCCCCTGTGTTACCTGAGCGCTAGCTCTCCTAAATACCCCGGTTCCTGTATTTGTGTGCTTTGCCCCCCTGTGTTACCTGAGCGCTGGCTCTCCTAAATGCCCCGGTCCCTGTATTTGTGTGCTGTGCCCCCTGTTACCTGAGCGCTGGCTCTCCTAAATGCCCCAGTTCCTGTATTTGTGTGCTCTGCCCCCCTGTGATACCTGAGCGCTAGCTCTCCTAAATACCCCGGTTCCTGTATTTGTGTGCTCTGCCCCCTGTGTTACCTGAGCGCTGGCTCTCCTAAATGCCCCAGTTCCTGTATTTGTGTGCTCTGCCCCCCTGTGTTACCTGAGCGCTAGCTCTCCTAAATACCCCGGTTCCTGTATTTGTGTGCTTTGCCCCCCTGTGTTACCTGAGCGCTGGCTCTCCTAAATGCCCCAGTTCCTGTATTTGTGTGCTCTGCCCCCCTGTGTTACCTGAGCGCTAGCTCCCCTAAATACCCCGTTTCCTGTATTTGTGTGCTTTGCCCCCCTGTGTTACCTGAGCGCTGGCTCTCCTAAATGCCCCAGTTCCTGTATTTGTGTGCTCTGCCCCCTGTGTTACCTGAGCGCTGGCTCTCCTAAATGCCCCGGTTCCTGTATTTGTGTGCTCTGCCCCCTGTGTTACCTGAGCGCTGGCTCTCCTAAATGCCCCGCTTCCTGTATTTGTGTGCTCTGCCCCCTGTGTTACTTGAGCGCTGGCTCTCCTAAATGCCCCGGTCCCTGTATTTGTGTATCTGTGTATGGAAATTGCACCATGAGAAAAGCTTAGCAGCCCCACTCTGCGGGGTTTGGCCACCAGTCAGTAGAACGATAGCCCCTGCTGTTATCATGTGGCCTAGTCATTAAGGTGAGATGTAACAGCTGCTGTCACTCTATGGTCAGATGTCATGAGTCTCTTGGGTCTGTAGGTGTCACACACAGGTCAGGTGTCATGGTGGGACCTGAGTCTCTTGGGTCTGTAGGTGTCACATGCAGGTCAGGTGTCATGGGGGGACCTGAGTCTCTTGGGTCTGTAGGTGTCACACACAGGTCAGGTGTCATGGTGGACCTGAGTCTCTTGGGTCTGTAGGTGTCACACACAGGTCAGGTGTCATGGGGGATCTGAGTCTCTTGGGTCTCGGGTGTCACACACAGATCAGGTGTCATGGTGGACCTGAGTCTCTTGGATCTGTAGGTGTCACACACAGGTCAGGTGTCATGGGGGATCAGAGTCTCTTGGGTCTGTAGGTGTCATGCACAGGTCAGATGTCATGGGGGGATCTGAGTCTCTTGGGTCTGTAGGTGTCATGCACAGGTCAGATGTCATGGGGGGATCTGAGTCTCTTGGGTCTGTAGGTGTCACACGCAGGTCAGGTGTCATGGTGGACCTGAGTCTCTTGGGTCTGTAGGTGTCACACGCAGGTCAGGTGTCATGGTGGACCTGAGTCTCTTGGGTCTGTAGGTGTCATGCACAGGTCAGGTGTCATGGTGGACCTGAGTCTCTTGGGTCTGTAGGTGTCACACGCAGATCAGGTGTCATGGTGGACCTGAGTCTCTTGGGTCTGTAGGTGTCACACGCAGATCAGGTGTCATGGTGGACCTGAGTCTCTTGGGTCTGTAGGTGTCACACGCAGGTCAGGTGTCATGGTGGCCGGAGAAATGAGAGATAGATGTGACTTTTTTCGGGTATCCTTGTTTGCATCAGGCCTCCCTCCCCCTTTCCTGTACGCAGCAGCTCATCAGGTTTGGAGGCTGTGATCAGAGCCGAGGTTGCAGGGCCGTCATTCCCCTTCCTTTGAGCCGCGCAATAGAACGGCAGGAAATGGAGATTCAAATGATGCAGCCAGCGAGAAGAGAACACGAGATCTGAGAGGAAGGGGGGCGGCGTGTACAGAATTCTATAGTATTTCATTTGGAGTAGGACAATGGGGACTGGGGACAAACGCCCTCGGAGCAAGTGAGGGACAGTAAAGGGAGCACTAGAGGGACTATGTACACATTGTGACTGCATAGTAATGTCGGTGGTAGTAATGTCTGTAGTTTCTAGCTGCATGATTTGTAATTGGCTGATGGTGATGTATGTAGTAGAGGTGGACAGACCACAGCTGCCCAGAACAATGGGGGTACAGGCACTTGGGGTTCCAGCTAAAAACAGGCTGAGCACAGAGAGAGCGAGAGCATACCGACATCACCAAGTGAGTGCCGACTGCTGTGCAAGGTTCTTATAGTGAGACAGCGGATCTCTATAAAATCCACAGAACCTGCATGATGTTTTGTATCATTCATTACAGGAAACTACAATATATTTTGAATGATTAAAATATAGAAACCTCATCCATTTTTTAAATATATATATATTACACTTTTTTTGTATATATATCCTTGTCTTCCTGATAATGCTGTCATCGTGTCCGCAGTTGTTTCTTGGTAAAGTCCTTTTTCTGCTGTTTGCAGGAGACGTGGACATTAGTTCTGTTCTGCTGGTTTTTGTTTGATATTTTCTATTTTTGCAGAACAAGGAACCTGTCGCTTGGCATTATGAATGCACGTAGATATACAGATGTACAGAAGTGTATGTAAAGGAGATGGCGTAACGCGGGGACATGCGCTGTACTGTGAGCGCTGCTCCCATAACTTAGGTAACGTCCGGGGAATTGTCACCTTGGCTGTAACCTGCTCTATGATAGGCCAGCTGCAGCCCTGTGAGGTGCCCTGGATGGCAGCGGGCATCGGGCACCGGGACCCCGGCTTATAGGAAGCTATTGCTGAACAGACACTGAAATGTCTGACAACACAGCGATATCTTTCCCACAACTGTAGCATAAATCAACTAATTACAACATTTATCATTCCCATTATTTTGCCTTTCCCTATACTAAAGTGACCCCATAGGACAGGAGCACATGATAGAGCCCTGTAGAATACACACCAGTGTACAGGCTACATATAAGTACTAATGGTGAGTGTGCTGTACACGTAGCAGCATCTATGTGGTAGGGGGGGGGGGGGGGGGGAGGCAGAATCTGGAGGAATATTGGGTAGGATACCAGCCAGGGCACCAGTGCTAGGAGCATAGACACGATGGGGGCAGACAATTGTCAGGGTCTCCGCTCCCTGGGCCTGTACTGTCCTCGCTCCTGGTGTATGTACAGCACTGCTCCTTGTGATGGACACTTGTGCCTTGCACCTGCTCTATCAATGGTGGTTCTGTTCTTAGCCTGAGATGGTCCAACAAGGGCTCAGTATGTGCCAGCGGAACCGCAGGCAAAGCACGAAGGAGCTGATGAACAGTAACACAACGGCCACTTAACTCATGAGGACCCATCAGTGGCTGCGGACACCTATGTTTATTACTAGTTCTTTATGTGCTTGTATGACATGGTGAGCTGCACCAATATACCCGTGCCAGAGACAGTCGTGTTCTTCTGTCGCAAACAGCTGACACGTCAGTCACACCAGGAGTACTGTGCTTTATGTCTAGATCAGCGGTTCCCAAACTCTCTGGAATCACCGCTCCCTAAGGTATGCGCATGGTTTTCACAGCACCCCTAGGCCAAAAGTTTCTTCTAGAGATACTCGGCAAAAAAGACTAAATTAGATAAATTGTACTGACCTGTGATCTGTAGTCAGTTATGTGGTTATAGACAGGGATGTGCTCACCTACCATCATTAGGGTCAGTTATGTGGTAATAGACAGGGATGTGCTCACCTACCATCATTAGGGTCAGTTATGTGGTTATATACAGGGCTGTGCTCACCTACCATCATTAGGGTCAGTTAGGTGAGCACATCCCTGTCTATAACCATATAACTGACCCTAATGATACGTGAGCACAGCCCTGTCTATAACCACATATCATCATTAGGGTCAGTTAGGTGAGCACATCCCTGTCTATAACCATATAACTGACCCTAATGATACGTGAGCACAGCCCTGTCTATAACCACATATCATCATTAGGGTCAGTTATGTGGTTATATACAGGGCTGTGCTTACCTACCATCATTAGGGTCAGTTAGGTGAGCACATCCCTGTCTATAACCATATAACTGACCCTAATGATACGTGAGCACAGCCCTGTCTATAACCACATATCATCATTAGGGTCAGTTATGTGGTTATAGACAGGGATGTGCTCACCTACCATCATTAGGGTCAGTTATGTGGTTATAGACAGGGCTGTGCTCACCTACCATCATTAGGGTCAGTTATGTGGTAATAGACAGGGATGTGCTCACCTGTGATCTGTAGTCAGTTATGTGGTTATAGACAGGAATGTGCTCACCTGCCATCATTAGGGTCAGTTATGTGGTTATAGACAGGGATGTGCTCACCTACCATCATTAGGGTCAGTTATGTGGTTATACACAGGGATGTGCTCACCTGTCATCATTAGGGTCAGTTATGTGGTTATACACAGGGATGTGTTCATCGGTCATCATTAGGGTCAGTTATGTGGTTATAGACAGGGATGTGCTCACCTGTCATCATTAGGGTCAGTTATGTGGTTATAGACAGGGATGTGCTCACCTACCATCATTAGGGTCAGTTATGTGGTTATACACAGGGATGTGCTCACCTGTCATCATTAGGGTCAGTTATGTGGTTATACACAGGGATGTGTTCATCTGTCATCATTAGGGTCAGTTATGTGGTTATAGACAGGGATGTGCTCACCTGTCATCATTAGGGTCAGTTATGTGGTTATAGACAGGGATGTGCTCACCTGTCATCATTAGGGTCAGTTATGTGGTTATAGACAGGGATGTGCTCACCTGCCATCATTCGGGTCAGTTATGTGGTTATAGACAGGGATGTGCTCACCTGCCATCATTAGGGTCAGTTATGTGGTTATAGACAGGGATGTGCTCACCTGTCATCATTAGGGTCAGTTATATGGTTATACACAGGGATGTGTTCATCTGTCATCATTAGGGTCAGTTATGTGGTTGTGTGTATATAGGAGTGCTGTGTGTGTGTGTATATAGGAGTGCTGTGTGTGTGTGTATATAGGAGTGCTGTGTGTGTATATAGGAGTGCTGTGTGTGTGTGTATATAGGAGTGCTGTGTGTGTATAGGAGTGCTGTGTGTGTATATAGGAGTGCTGTGTGTGTGTGTGTATATAGGAGTGCTGTGTGTGTGTGTATATAGGAGTGCTGTGTGTGTGTGTATATAGGAGTGCTGTGTGTGTGTGTGTGTATATAGGAGTGGTGTGTGTGTGTGTGTGTGTGTATATAGGAGTGCTGTGTGTGTGTGTGTGTATATAGGAGTGCTGTGTGTGTGTGTGTATATAGGAGTGCTGTGTGTGTGTGTGTATATAGGAGTGCTGTGTGTGTGTGTATATAGGAGTGCTGCGTGTGTGTGTGTGTATATAGGAGTGCTGTGTGTGTGTGTGTATATAGGAGTGCTGTGTGTGTGTGTGTGTATATATAGGAGTGCTGTGTGTGTGTGTGTATATATAGGAGTGCTGTGTGTGTGTGTGTGTGTATATAGGAGTGCTGTGTGTGTGTGTGTATATAGGAGTGCTGTGTGTGTGTGTATATAGGAGTGCTGTGTGTGTGTGTGTGTGTATATAGGAGTGCTGTGTGTGTGTATATAGGAGTGCTGTGTGTGTGTATATAGGAGTGCTGTGTGTGTGTATATAGGAGTGCTGTGTGTGTGTATATAGGAGTGCTGTGTGTGTATATAGGAGTGCTGTGTGTGTGTGTATATAGGAGTGCTGTGTGTGTGTGTGTGTATAGGAGTGCTGTGTGTGTGTGTGTATAGGAGTGCTGTGTGTGTGTGTGTGTGTGTGTGTGTGTGTATAGGAGTGCTGTGTGTGTGTGTATAGGAGTGCTGTGTGTGTGTGTGTATAGGAGTGCTGTGTGTGTGTGTGTGTGTATAGGAGTGCTGTGTGTGTGTGTGTGTGTGTGTGTGTGTGTGTGTGTGTGTGTGTATAGGAGTGCTGTGTGTGTGTGTATATAGGAGTGCTGTGTGTGTGTGTATATAGGAGTGCTGTGTGTGTGTGTATATAGGAGTGCTGTGTGTGTGTGTATATAGGAGTGCTGTGTGTGTGTGTATATAGGAGTGCTGTGTGTGTGTGTATATAGGAGTGCTGTGTGTGTGTGTATATAGGAGTGCTGTGTGTGTGTGTATATAGGAGTGCTGTGTGTGTGTGTATATAGGAGTGCTGTGTGTGTGTGTATATAGGAGTGCTGTGTGTGTGTGTATATAGGAGTGCTGTGTGTGTGTGTATATAGGAGTGCTGTGTGTATATAGGAGTGCTGTGTGTGTATAGGAGTGCTGTGTGTGTATAGGAGTGCTGTGTGTGTATATAGGAGTGCTGTGTGTGTGTGTGTGTGTATATAGGAGTGCTGTGTGTGTGTGTGTATATAGGAGTGGTGTGTGTGTGTGTGTGTATATAGGAGTGCTGTGTGTGTGTGTGTGTATATAGGAGTGCTGTGTGTGTGTGTGTATATAGGAGTGCTGTGTGTGTGTGTGTATATAGGAGTGCTGTGTGCGTGTGTATATAGGAGTGCTGTGTGTGTGTGTGTATATAGGAGTGCTGTGTGTGTGTATAAAGGAGTGCTATGTGTGTGTGTGTATAGGAGTGCTGTGTGTGTGTGTATAGGAGTGCTGTGTGTGTGTGTATAGGAGTGCTGTGTGTGTGTATAGGAGTGCTGTGTGTGTGTGTATAGGAGTGCTGTGTGTGTGTGTGTGTGTGTGTGTATAGGAGTGCTGTGTGTGTGTGTGTGTGTGTGTGTATAGGAGTGCTGTGTGTGTGTATAGGAGTGCTGTGTGTGTGTGTGTGTGTGTGTGTGTGTGTATAGGAGTGCTGTGTGTGTGTATAGGAGTGCTGTGTGTGTGTGTGTGTATATAGGAGTGCTGTGTGTGTGTGTATATAGGAGTGCTGTGTGTGTGTGTATATAGGAGTGCTGTGTGTGTGTGTATATAGGAGTGCTGTGTGTGTGTGTATATAGGAGTGCTGTGTGTGTGTGTGTGTGTATATAGGAGTGCTGTGTGTGTGTGTGTGTGTATATAGGAGTGCTGTGTGTGTGTGTATATAGGAGTGCTGTGTGTGTGTGTATATAGGAGTGCTGTGTGTGTGTGTATATAGGAGTGCTGTGTGTGTGTGTGTATATAGGAGTGCTGTGTGTGTGTGTATATAGGAGTGCTGTGTGTGTGTGTGTGTGTGTATAGGAGTGCTGTGTGTGTGTGTATATATAGGAGTGCTGTGTGTGACTGTATATAGGAGTGCTGTGTGTGACTGTATATAGGAGTGCTGTGTGTGACTGTATATAGGAGTGCTGTGTGTGTGTGTGTGTATAGGAGTGCTGTGTGTGTATATAGGAGTGCTGTGTGTGTATATAGGAGTGCTGTGTGTGTGTGTGTGTGTATATATAGGAGTGCTGTGTGTGTGACTGTATATAGGAGTGCTGTGTGTGTGACTGTATATAGGAGTGCTGTGTGTGTGTGTGTGTGTATATATAGGAGTGCTGTGTGTGTGTATATAGGAGTGCTGTGTGTGTGTATATAGGAGTGCTGTGTGTGTGTATATAGGAGTGCTGTGTGTGTGTATATATAGGAGTGCTGTGTGTGTGTGTGTGTGTATATATATATAGGAGTGCTGTGTGTGACTGTATATAGGAGTGCTGTGTGTGTGTGTGTGTATAGGAGTGCTGTGTGTGTGTGTGTGTGTATATAGGAGTGCTGTGTGTGTGTGTGTGTGTATATAGGAGTGCTGTGTGTGTGTGTGTATATAGGAGTGCTGTGTGTGTGTGTGTATATAGGAGTGCTGTGTGTGTGTGTGTATATAGGAGTGCTGTGTGTGTGTGTGTATATAGGAGTGCTGTGTGTGTGTGTGTATATAGGAGTGCTGTGTGTGTGTGTGTATATAGGAGTGCTGTGTGTGTGTGTATATAGGAGTGCTGTGTGTGTGTGTATATAGGAGTGCTGTGTGTGTGTGTATATAGGAGTGCTGTGTGTGTGTGTGTATATAGGAGTGCTGTGTGTGTGTGTATATAGGAGTGCTGTGTGTGTGTGTGTGTATATAGGAGTGCTGTGTGTGTGACTGTATATAGGAGTGCTGTGTGTGTGACTGTATATAGGAGTGCTGTGTGTGTGTGTGTGTGTGTATATATATATAGGAGTGCTGTGTGTGACTGTATATAGGAGTGCTGTGTGTGACTGTATATAGGAGTGCTGTGTGTGTGTATATAGGAGTGCTGTGTGTGTGTATATAGGAGTGCTGTGTGTGTGTATATAGGAGTGCTGTGTGTGTGTGTATATAGGAGTGCTGTGTGTGTGTGTGTGTGTATATAGGAGTGCTGTGTGTGTGTGTATATAGGAGTGCTGTGTGTGTGTGTATATAGGAGTGCTGTGTGTGTGTGTATATAGGAGTGCTGTGTGTGTGTGTATATAGGAGTGCTGTGTGTGTGTGTGTGTATATAGGAGTGCTGTGTGTATAGGAGTGCTGTGTGTGTGTGTATATAGGAGTGCTGTGTTTGTGTGTATATAGGAGTGCTGTGTTTGTGTGTGTATATAGGAGTGCTGTGTTTGTGTGTATATAGGAGTGCTGTGTTTGTGTGTATATAGGAGTGCTGTGTGTGTATATAGGAGTGCTGTGTGTGTGTGTGTATAGGAGTGTTGTGTGTGTGTATAGGAGTGTTGTGTGTGTGTGTGTGTGTGGAGTGCTGTGTGTGTGTGTGTGTGTATATAGGAGTGCTGTGTGTGTGTGTATATAGGAGTGCTGTGTGTGTGTGTATATAGGAGTGCTGTGTGTGTGTGTATATAGGAGTGCTGTGTGTGTGTGTATATAGGAGTGCTGTGTGTGTGTGTGTGTATATAGGAGTGCTGTGTGTATAGGAGTGCTGTGTGTGTGTGTATATAGGAGTGCTGTGTTTGTGTGTATATAGGAGTGCTGTGTTTGTGTGTGTATATAGGAGTGCTGTGTGTGTGTGTATATAGGAGTGCTGTGTTTGTGTGTATATAGGAGTGCTGTGTTTGTGTGTATATAGGAGTGCTGTGTTTGTGTGTATATAGGAGTGCTGTGTGTGTATATAGGAGTGCTGTGTGTGTGTGTATATAGGAGTGCTGTGTATATAGGAGTGCTGTGTTTGTGTGTATATAGGAGTGCTGTGTGTGTATATAGGAGTGCTGTGTGTGTGTGTATATAGGAGTGCTGTGTGTATAGGAGTGCTGTGTGTGTGTATATAGGAGTGCTGTGTGTGTGTGTGTGTGTATATATAGGAGTGCTGTGTGTGTGTGTATATATAGGAGTGCTGTGTGTGTGTGTGTGTATATAGGAGTGCTGTGTGTGTGTGTGTATATAGGAGTGCTGTGTGTATATAGGAGTGCTGTGTGT
Source organism: Taudactylus pleione (assembly GCA_031769625.1). Lineage (NCBI taxonomy): Eukaryota > Metazoa > Chordata > Amphibia > Anura > Myobatrachidae > Taudactylus > Taudactylus pleione. The sequence goes on along the minus strand of JAUIMM010003135.1, from coordinate 17,661 downwards.
GTGTGTATATAGGAGTGCTGTGTGTGTGTGTGTATAGGAGTGCTGTGTGTGTGTGTGTATATAGGAGTGCTGTGTTTGTGTGTATATAGGAGTGCTGTGTTTGTGTGTATATAGGAGTGCTGTGTTTGTGTGTATATAGGAGTGCTGTGTGTGTGTGTATA
>JAUIMM010003135.1:0-7500 GCA_031769625.1 Taudactylus pleione | reverse complement strand
CACTCATACAGCACCTCCATATACCTCCCACTCATATAGCACCCCCATATACCTGTCCCCCTCATATAGCATCTCCATATACCTGTCCCCCTCATATAGCATCTCCATATACCTGTCCCCCTCATATAGCATCTCCATATACCTGTCCCCCTCATATAGCATCTCCATATACCTGTCCCCCTCATATAGCATCTCCATATACCTGTCCCCCTCATATAGCATCTCCATATACCTGTCCCCCTCATATAGCATCTCCATATACCTGTCCCTCTCATATAGCACCCCCATATACCTGTCCCGCTCATACAGCACCCCATATACCTGTCCCACTCATACAGCACCCCAATATACCTGTCCCACTCATATAGCACCCCATATACCTGTCCCACTCATACAGCATCTCCATATACCTGTCCCACTCATATAGCACCTCCATATACCTGTCCCCCTCATATAGTACCCCCATATACCTGTCCCCCTCATATAGCACCTCCATATACCTCCCACTCATATAGCACCCCCATATACCTCCCACTCATATAGCACCCCAATATACCTGTCCCGCTCATACAGCACCCCAATATACCTGTCCCACTCATATAGCACCCCCATATACCTCCCACTCATATAGCACCCCAATATACCTGTCCCACTCATATAGCACCCCATATACCTGTCCCACTCATACAGTACCCCCATATACCTGTCCCGCTCATACAGCACCCCCATATACCTGTCCCTCTCATACAGCACCCCCATATACCTGTCCCTCTCATACAGCACCCCCATATACCTGTCCCTCTCATACAGCACCCCCATATACCTGTCCCACTCATACAGCACCCCATATACCTCCCACTCATATAGCACCCCCATATACCTGTCCCACTCATATAGCACCTCCATATACCTGTCCCACTCATATAGCACCTCCATATACCTGTCCCACTCATATAGCACCTCCATATACCTGTCCCGCTCATTCAGCACCTCCATATACCTGTCCCGCTCATACAGCACCCCCATATACCTGTCTCGCTCATACAGCACCCCCATATACCTGTCCCGCTCATACAGCACCCCCATATACCTGTCCCGCTCATACAGCACCCCCATATACCTGTCCCGCTCATACAGCACCCCCATATACCTGTCCCGCTCATACAGCACCCCCATATACCTGTCCCGCTCATACAGCACCCCCATATACCTGTCCCGCTCATACAGCACCCCCATATACCTGTCCCGCTCATACAGCACCCCCATATACCTGTCCCGCTCATACAGCACCCCCATATACCTGTCCCGCTCATACAGCACCCCCATATACCTGTCCCGCTCATACAGCACCCCCATAAACCTGTCCCGCTCATACAGCACCCCCATAAACCTGTCCCGCTCATACAGCACCCCCATAAACCTGTCCCGCTCATACAGCACCCCCATAAACCTGTCCCGCTCATACAGCACCCCCATATACCTGTCCCTCTCTTATAGCACCCCCATATACCTGTCCCTCTCTTATAGCACCCCCATATAGCTACCCCCTCATATTGCACCCCATATACCTATTCCACATCATTTAACCAATTTTCCTGAACTTTTTTCACTTTTTCACCCCCAAAATAACATTTCATTATTGCCCAAATTAAGGTAATGAAAAAAAAAATATTTTGGCCTAATTAGTCATTAAGGAGGGTGTAGCGTTCCCGCTAGGCTGTTTTAGCGAGGCGCGGCGCCCTGCCCTACTGTTTTTCACAGTAAAAGGCTTATCGCCGCTAATTGAATTTCCCTCTCTTCTCACCCTCTATAAGGTAACCGCAGGACAGCAGCATGTATAAGCAGCTGGGGGGGGGGGGGGGGGTATGTAATATATCTGAGCAGCACAATGCTCCTCTCACCCTCTATAAGGTAACCGCAGGACAGCAGCATGTATAAGCAGCTGGGGGGGTATGTAATAAATCTGAGTAGCACAATGCTCCTCTCACCCTCTATAAGGTAACCGCAGGACAGCAGCATGTATAAGCAGCTGGGGGGGGGGGGGGGGAGATATGTAATAAATCTGAGCAGCACAATGCTCCTCTCACCCTCTATAAGGTAACCGCAGGACAACAGCATGTATAAGCAGCTGGGGGGGGGGGGTATGTAATATATCTGAGCAGCACAATGCTCTTCTCACCCTCTATAAGGTAACCGCAGGACAGCAGCATGTATAAGCAGCTGGGGGGGGTATGTAATAAGTCTGAGCAGCACAATGCTCCTCTCACCCTCTATAAGGTGACCGCAGGACAGCAGCATGTATAAGCAGCTGGGGGGGGTATGTAATAAATCTGAGCAGCACAATGCTCCTCTCACCCTCTATAAGGTAACCGCAGGACAGCAGCATGTATAAGCAGCTGGGGGGGTATGTAATCTGAGCAGCACAATGCTCCTCTCACCCTCTATAAGGTGACCGCAGGACAGCAGCATGTATAAGCAGCTGGGGGGGGGTATGTAATAAATCTGAGCAGCACAATGCTCCTCTCACCCTCTATAAGGTAACCGCAGGACAGCAGCATGTATAAGCAGCTGGGGGGGGGGAGATATGTAATAAATCTGAGCAGCACAATGCTCCTCTCACCCTCTATAAGGTAACCGCAGGACAACAGCATGTATAAGCAGCTGGGGGGGGGGGGGATATGTAATAAATCTGAGCAGCACAATGCTCCTCTCACCCTCTATAAGGTAACCGCAGGACAGCAGCATGTATAAGCAGCTGGGGGGGGTTATGTAATAAATCTGAGCAGCACAATGCTCCTCTCACCCTCTATAAGGTAACCGCAGGACAGCAGCATGTATAAGCAGCTGGGGGGAAATGTAATAAATCTGAGCAGCACAATGCTCCTCTCACCCTCTATAAGGTAACCGCAGGACAGCAGCATGTATAAGCAGCTGGGGGGGGTATGTAATAAATCTATGAGCAGCACAATGCTCTTCTTACCCTCTATAAGGTAACCGCAGGACAGCAGCATGTATAAGCAGCTGGGGGGGGGTATGTAATAAATCTGAGCAGCACAATGCACTTCTCACCCTCTATAAGGTAACCGCAGGACAGCAGCATGTATAAGCAGCTGGAGGGGGGGGGGATATGTAATAAATCTGAGCAGCACAATGCTCCTCTCACCCTCTATAAGGTAACCGCAGGACAGCAGCATGTATAAGCAGCTGGGTGGGATATGTAATAAATCTGAGCAGCACAATGCTCTTCTCACCCTCTATAAGGTAACCGCAGGACAGCAGCATGTATAAGCAGCTGGGGGGGGGTATGTAATCTGAGCAGCACAATGCTCCTCTCACCCTCTATAAGGTAACCGCAGGACAGCAGCATGTATAAGCAGCTGGGGGGGGTATGTAATAAATCTGAGCAGCACAATGCTCCTCTCACCCTCTATAAGGTAACCTCTGGACAGCAGCATGTATAAGCAGCTGGAGGGGGGGGGGATATGTAATAAATCTGAGCAGCACAATGCTCCTCTCACCCTCTATAAGGTAACCGCAGGACAGCAGCATGTATAAGCAGCTGGGGGGGGTATGTAATAAATCTATGAGCAGCACAATGCTCTTCTCATCCTCTATAAGGTGACCGCAGGACAGCAGCATGTATAAGCAGCTGGTGGGATATGTAATAAATCTGAGCAGCACAATGCTCCTCTCACCCTCTATAAGGTAACCGCAGGACGGCAGCATGTATAAGCAGCTGGGGGGGGTATGTAATAAATCTGAGCAGCACAATGCTCCTCTCACCCTCTATAAGGTAACCGCAGGACAGCAGCATGTATAAGCAGCTGGGGGGGTATGTAATAAATCTGAGCAGCACAATGCTCCTCTCACCCTCTATAAGGTAACCGCAGGACAGCAGCATGTATAAGCAGCTGGGGGGGGGTATGTAATAAATCTGAGCAGCACAATGCTCCTCTCACCCTCTATAAGGTAACCGCAGGACAGCAGCATGTATAAGCAGCTGGGGGAGATATGTAATAAATCTGAGCAGCACAATGCTCCTCTCACCCTCTATAAGGTAACAGCAGGACAGCAGCATGTATAAGCAGCTGGGGGGGGTATGTAATAAATCTATGAGCAGCACAATGCTCTTCTCATCCTCTATAAGGTAACCGCAGGACAGCAGCATGTATAAGCAGCTGGGGGGGGGGGTATGTAATAAATCTGAGCAGCACAATGCTCTTCTCACCCTCTATAAGGTAACCGCAGGACAGCAGCATGTATAAGCAGCTGGTGGGATATGTAATAAATCTGAGCAGCACAATGCTCCTCTCACCCTCTATAAGGTAACAGCAGGACAGCAGCATGTATATGCAGCTGGGGGGGTATGTAATAAATCTGAGCAGCACAATGCTCTTTTCACCCTCTATAAGGTAACCGCAGGACAGCAGCATGTATAAGCAGCTGGGGGGGGGGGGGGGAGATATGTAATAAATCTGAGCAGCACAATGCTCCTCTCACCCTCTATAAGGTAACCGCAGGACAACAGCATGTATAAGCAGCTGGGGGGGGTATGTAATAAATCTGAGCAGCACAATGCTCCTCTCACCCTCTATAAGGTAACAGCAGGACAGCAGCATGTATAAGCAGCTGGGGGGGGATATGTAATAAATCTGAGCAGCACAATGCTCTTCTCACCCTCTATAAGGTAACCTCAGGACAGCAGCATGTATAAGCAGCTGGGGGGGGGTTATGTAATAAATCTGAGCAGCACAATGCTCCTCTCACCCTCTATAAGGTGACCGCAGGACAGCAGCATGTATAAGCAGCTGGGGGGGGTATGTAATAAATCTGAGCAGCACAATGCTCCTCTCACCCTCTATAAGGTGACCGCAGGACAGCAGCATGTATAAGCAGCTGGGGGGGGGTATGTAATAAGTCTGAGCAGCTCAATGCTCCTCTCACCCTCTATAAGGTAACCGCAGGACAGCAGCATGTATAAGCAGCTGGGGGGGGGGTATGTAATAAATCTGAGCAGCACAATGCTCCTCTCACCCTCTATAAGGTAACCGCAGGACAGCAGCATGTATAAGCAGCTGGGGGGGGTATGTAATAAATCTGAGCAGCACAATGCTCCTCTCACCCTCTATAAGGTAACCGCAGGACAGCAGCATATATAAGCAGCTGGGGGGGGGGGGGGTATGTAATAAATCTGAGCAGCACAATGCTCTTCTCACCCTCTATTAGGTAACCGCAGGACAGCAGCATGTATAAGCAGCTGGGGGGGGGGGGGGAGATATGTAATAAATCTGAGCAGCACAATGCTCCTCTCACCCTCTATAAGGTAACAGCAGGACAGCAGCATGTATAAGCAGCTGGGGGAGATATGTAATAAGTCTGAGCAGCACAATGCTCCTCTCACCCTCTATAAGGTAACCGCAGGACAGCAGCATGTATAAGCAGCTGGGGGGGGATATGTAATAAATCTGAGCAGCACAATGCTCCTCTCACCCTCTATAAGGTGACCGCAGGACAGCAGCATGTATAAGCAGCTGGGGGGGGGGTATGTAATAAGTCTGAGCAGCTCAATGCTCCTCTCACCCTTTATAAGGTAACCGCAGGACAGCAGCATGTATAAGCGGCTGGGGGGGGGGTATGTAATAAATCTGAGCAGCACAATGCTCCTCTCACCCTCTATAAGGTAACCGCAGGACAGCAGCATGTATAAGCAGCTGGGGGGGGTATGTAATAAATCTGAGCAGCACAATGCTCCTCTCACCCTCTATAAGGTAACCGCAGGACAGCAGCATGTATAAGCAGCTGGGGGGGGGGGGGGAGATATGTAATAAATCTGAGCAGCACAATGCTCCTCTCACCCTCTATAAGGTAACCGCAGGACAGCAGCATGTATAAGCAGCTGGGGGGGGGGGGGGGGTATGTAATAAATCTGAGCAGCACAATGCTCTTCTCACCCTCTATAAGGTAACAGCAGGACAGCAGCATGTATAAGCAGCTGGGGGAGATATGTAATAAATCTGAGCAGCACAATGCTCCTCTCACCCTCTATAAGGTGACCGCAGGACGGCAGCATGTATAAGCAGCTGGGGGGTGGGGGGTATGTAATAAATCTGAGCAGCACAATGCTCTTCTCACCCTCTATAAGGTGACCGCAGGACGGCAGCATGTATAAGCAGCTGGGGGAGATATGTAATAAATCTGAGCAGCACAATGCTCCTCTCACCCTCTATAAGGTAACCGCAGGACAGCAGCATGTATAAGCAGCTGGGGGGGGTATGTAATAAATCTGAGCAGCACAATGCTCCTCTCACCCTCTATAAGGTAACCGCAGGACAGCAGCATGTATAAGCAGCTGGGGGGGGGGGTATGTAATAAATCTGAGCAGCACAATGCTCTTCTCACCCTCTATTAGGTAACCGCAGGACAGCAGCATGTATAAGCAGCTGGGGGGGTATGTAATAAGTCTGAGCAGCACAATGCTCCTTTCACCCTCTATAAGGTAACAGCAGGACAGCAGCATGTATAAGCAGCTGGGGGGGGGGAGATATGTAATAAATCTGAGCAGCACAAAGATCTTCTCACCCTCTATAAGGTAACCGCAGGGCAGCAGCATGTATAAGCAGCTGGGGGGGGGGGGAGATATGTAATAAATCTGAGCAGCACAATGCTCCTCTCACCCTCTATAAGGTAACCTCAGGACAGCAGCATGTATAAGCAGCTGGGGGGGGGGGGGGGGGGGTATGTAATAAATCTGAGCAGCACAATGCTCCTCTCACCCTCTATAAGGTAACCTCAGGACGGCAGCATGTATAAGCAGCTGGTGGGATATGTAATAAATCTGAGCAGCACAATGCTCCTCTCACCCTGCTATAAGGTAACCGCAGGACAGCAGCATGTATAAGCAGCTGGGGGGGGTATGTAATAAATCTGAGCAGCACAATGCTCCTCTCACCCTCTATAAGGTAACAGCAGGACAGCAGCATGTATAAGCGGGGGGGGTATGTAATAAACCTGAGCAGCACAATGCTCCTCTCACCCTCTATAAGGTGACCGCAGGACGGCAGCATGTATAAGCAGCTGGGGCGGGGGTTATGTAATAAATCTGAGCAGCACAATGCTCCTCTCACCCTCTATAAGGTAACAGCAGGACAGCAGCATGTAGAAGCAGCTGGGGGGGGTATGTAATAAATCTGAGCAGCACAATGCTCCTCTCACCCTCTATAAGGTAACCGCAGGACAGCAGCATGTATAAGCAGCTGGGGGGGTATGTAATAAATCTGAGCAGCACAATGCTCCTTTCACCCTCTATAAGGTGACCGCAGGACGGCAGCATTTATAAGCAGCTGGGGGGGGTATGTAATAAATCTGAGCAGCACAATGCTCCTCTCACCCTCTATAAGGTAACCGCAGGACAGCAGCATGTATAAGCAGCTGGGGGGGGGGTATGTAATAAATCTGAGCAGCACAATGCTCTTCTCACCCTCTATAAGGTAACCGCAGGAC